>UYWX01000230.1:0-24042 GCA_900622495.1 Hydatigera taeniaeformis
AAAGAAGCGAACCCTCACCACTAATTACACCTTCTCTTGACTAATTCAAATTGGTGATTGCGCATCAAATTGCTCTGATCTTTTGCAAACATTGACGTTTCATTTTTTTAAGGCTTACTTTATGCTCCACTATCCTCTCCTTAGCGTGGACATGTTTAACTGTGTCATATAGCAGGACAATGTCAAACAGTAAAATCTGGTAAATTAACTGTAGACTGATGTTGTAGAAGTGGTATCCTCCACTCGATCCACCCATAGTTCATGCGGTTAGAAAGTGCCTTGTGAACGCACCGAATCGCTAAGTGCGCTGGAGGCAAACGAGCCCAAAAGGTCAGAGTAAAAGTAAAAGTGAGGCAAAACACATCATGCTGCCTCCAAACGACTCTGAACATCCAAGCTTTTTTTTTACTGAAGGCACTTGCGACCTTTTCAGTATCAAAAGATCCACTCTCAGAATAGAGTATTTGCTTCGAACTCCACGTCGTCATAGACTTGACGATTTTAATTAAAATGGGAGGTTAAATAAAAAAAAAACGGCTTATTTTCGAATCTATGCAAAATCTTGCGTCTCTCCACTCTTCAGTACATTCACAGGCACCTTTCAACTGTTTACAATTCCTTTGATAATTTTTCGTGAGGTAAACAAAAGAATTGACGCCTTTTCAGCTTGTGAAAGCAAGAGGCTGCTTATATGCTTGCATAATAAAAAGAAATACGCGTCGATCCATCAGTAAACACCATTTTATGCTCTCTTGCCTCTCTGCATCATACGTATGGCCTAAAACTGGGGAATCGTGGGGAGTACGTCAACCCCCAATCCGGTAAGGGGCGGCCAACAGCCACAACATAACATGTCAGGCACTTGCCGATCCAGACCTCGTCCTCGTAGAACTGTTTTGTTAAGCCAAGTAGCCAATAATCCTCCAACAAGTGCTGCGTGGAAGGTGCACAGATATTAAAATTAAAAAAAAAAGAGTATCAATGAAAATACTAGCTTTTGTTACCATCTACTTCTTTCACGCAATAAGAGGACGCCATTCCTAGACTGGGTGCCAACAGACAGGATTGTGATAGGCGACGACACATCAGTGAGCATCTTCAAACAATTTACTATTATCCCACGTTTATCGCTTATAAAGATATGTTCTTTGCGTGTAGGTGATTGCAGACGGAATCATGCTTATTGAGGTCGGCCTGATGTTCCTAAGACCCGGATAGGACTAATTTTTCTTTAGGAAAGAAACTACCTCGTCTCACTCTCCGTGTGCTTCAGACATTCCTACACAAAGTTAAAATATCACCTCTTTTTGGAATTTTACTCCATCCAGACAGTTGGAAAAGCCAATGAACCGGAGGTGTCCAGAGATTGATGCATAATTTTCAAGCTTGCATCTGGTCTTAAAAGAATCAAGGATTGTTTTAGTTATCGTCTTAAAAATTCAAATATTTAGAGGAGATTTCTGCAGTTTTTGCCAGTCCTTAAAATTGCATAAATGTACTGCACAGTCTCATGGATACTTAAGAAAGAAGGTGTGCGCATCTGCTAGACAAGTTGCTAAAAAGCATTCCAACGGCAAACAATTCACCATAATTTTTGAACCGAAATTGCTTAATTTGTTACGCAAACTGTAGGAATTCTAAAATGTCAATTCGAGAACAAAATTGTTAGGAAAAAAGCAAGATTGTCTTTATTTTCACAACTTGTGTCGCAGATACACTTATAATGTTATTTTCATGTGGTTATTTACATTTTAGCTTACCTTTGGAGTAGTGAACGCAGGTCAAGATGTCTACTTCCAACCCGACCCCAACGGACCCAGCGTCTACTTCAGTGATGGTCCTCTGTCCTACCGCTACCGGTTGCATGGAGGCGTCATCAAGTTTGGCAGTACTTCAACAGTCGGCTCAGAGCATCAGATCGATGGAAAAACATTCCCTGGAGAGGTAGAATCCTCCTTTATCGCCGGTTTATATTGTCTATACTGTGCGAGAGATTGTGGTAACGCTTTGAAAAAGCCCGCCTCAAAGTCTAAAATCGACAATGACTGCAGTTTCAAAGCCACTGAAGGCGCATTGTTGCGATATGTTAGATCCCAATCATGATACCCTTTATAGATGCAAGAATTGCTTGAAAAAGCAGAGGTTTTTCAAGTGTAAATAAACACTATGGCATTTGTTTTAAAACGATGCAGACTGTAGTCGCGTTTTATAGATTGCTTTTGCTGATGTTGCGCATGCGCACAAAAGACAGACCTGCACTTCTTACCTGGGGCGAATCCCGCACTCGTCTATTGCTGACACCTAGAGCGAACGTCCCATTTCCCATTTCGCAGAGGTCAAATTATCTTACTCAGAAGCCATGTCTTAAAAGGGCATTTGTGACAGCAGATGGCGTCTGTTGCTTTGTTAGTTGTTACTTGGTTTGTCAGAAGTTGTAGCTGTCATGCCGATCACAGGGACGCGTGCAGTAGCCTAACTTTAATTTACAGAATAATCACAAGCTTTTTCAGTGGCAGGAGCTTCTCGTGCCTAAAACACAAGTGTCCACGCCACTACAGTAAGCACTCTCACGTAGCGCAATAATTTACGCCTTTCTTGTTTCATTTGCTTTTATAATTCAAAAGTATTAGCACTTTGAACCGAGTCCCAGTCAAACAGAATAACAACTGTTCATACACCTTTTAATTTCTCCAATAAACTGAAAGGTTGCTTTTTCACTCCACCATATTTGCATATATTTTGATACCATTTTAATTTGCCATAAAATTCACACATGCTTTTATTAGAATAAAATTTACTTCTTCCTTTCACCAAACTGCCTAAAATAGCGTTGAATGATACAGACTGCTTTATTATCTCCTATTTTAAATGTCTGCTTGGCGTAGTTATTTACCAAAACGAGAGGTACAACAATATGTGTATAATATTTTGGAAAATAACTAGTTATTTTCGCTTGAATGTACACATTTGCATATTTAATTAGCTTGTCTAATTCATGAATAAATTAACAGGGTTGACGAGTGGACTAATTACCTTGATCTGTTTCTGTGGCAGCACAGAAGTGGTGCAAATATTTGCCTCTTCTTGAATTTACCAACTCTAGATTCAACTGTATGCCTACAATTCTGATCTCTATCACAATTTCACCCTGGCAGTCAGCAGACCCAATGGACTTGCAGCCGTCTCTCTCTTTTTGCAAGTAAGTCGGATTTGCATATTGAGTTTTCAGTGATTCGCATACACAATTTAGTGCATTAATTGCATACAGAGCCTCCCCTCCTTCACCAACGGCACTTGCTTCTTGCCATCATTTATCTTTCTCCTATTCCAGGTAGGCCAAAGTCCAGCGCCCGATATATCGGCTCTCCTTTCCACTGTTGCAGAAGTAAAATTAAAAGGTGTGGTTGCATTATTTTTAAGTTGATACTTTCCGGCTGTTGGGTTAGCGTTCGCTTTACTTTAGCTTGTGAAAGGGCTTGGTAAAAGTTCCGGAATGTTTAGACCTTTTTACAGGCAAATGGATGAGTTTACAAGCAAATAAAGATTGATTGATTTAATTGCCCGATCTTGTTCTACTTTTTTTTAAATTATTGCCCGAAACATAGTGAAGCAGTAAATGTGGTAGAACGGAAATGGATACTGTATTGGCGAAGAAAGGTATGCATAAAGTGCGTGGAGGTGACTCCTTTAGCCATATGGATGTTAAATGTCAAGAAAGCGGTAATAGCTAACTTTGCTCTATGGTCGTGTAATTGAATGGATGTGATTCTGACTTTGTATTTAGGAGGTTAAAGCACCACAAATGCGGTGGATAATAAAAAAGCGCCGCCTCTCCGGAACTCCTCTTAGACAAGAGGAAGTAAAGATATTGTCCTAAGAACTCCAACCGATTTCCGCAACATCTGTGTTTGTTAGAAAGAACGATTGCATTTTGCAGTGTTGTCGCACCGACAACTGAAGTAAGGGCGTTTCGGTCTTTGGGAAGCAGTAGGTTGACCTCTATAGTTCAGGTTTGCTTGGCTTCGAACTGGAAGATTTTAATATTCCTTCCAGACTGTCTGTAAATCAAAAGGTTGTAGCAAATGCTCTCCTAATGCAGCAATGCTTTCCCTTCGATGTGCTTAAAAAGGGCATCGGAGAAAGCTCTACGGTCTCATTCTTCAAACACTCCTTCCAAACACCAATGAGTTCATAACATATCAAGGGTCTCTCGGTTTTCCCGCCTGTCATGAGACCGTGACTTGGATCCTCCTGAATGCACCTGTCACAGTTACTGAAGACCAAGTGAGTTCTCCGACCTCAAAGACCTTTACTTTGAGCATCTATTTTATAAGAATAGGCAAGCTGGACAGAAAATTTCTATTATTCTTCCCAAGACTCAATCAGAGTTGCTCATAGCTGGCAAAAGCTGGTTAGCAAAAGCTCAGCCAAGTCTCAGTCATCAAAAATGGTCGGACAGGGTAAATGTTCGCCTATCGCCTCCGTGCATCAAATGTTTGAATTGCCCAGCTTCCTTAAATGTTGGATTTTTTCAGTAAGCAGGACAAAATGGACTTGTTTTTACTAAGTCCTTACCTATACATTTGCGACGACTATGCAGTAAGCATTCGAGCGACATTCCTGAACTCTCCCCTACCACTTTATGATTAATGCATTTCAGATCGCTGGTATGTTTCCGATCCTAACTTTGCGATTGGGTGCAAGCCAAATTGTATAGGTACTGTTTACGTTGAAGGTATTAAAGTTGTAGCACAAAGGCGTATTATGGACCCGCCTTTTTCCACGGTGTTAGGTGGTACCTCCAGACCAGGAAAGAAGGACACCAATTTGAGGTAGTTTGCAGGATTTCCTGTATCAACGTACATTGACAGAAAAACTAAGATTTTTCAACCCTCTCCAGACCGAGTGATTAATTGCCTTTAAACCTTTTTTGTATTCACATTACATTTTTCTTTTTGCTTGACCTGTTTAGCCTTCTTTTGTGAAGAAAAGGAGAGAAAGAGGTGAGGAAGTAAACTAACCTACCACAAGTAGAGGCAAGTCAATCGTACACACATGAAGTAAAAAATGGAGTTTTATGCTGAGATGTCTGTTTTCCACTTCAATTTTGCAAGGAGTAAAGAAATTTACTTCCTTTCTCTGCCTTTACTGTCCGCGGCCTCCAACTCAGTCCTCAAGCGGCCACCACTTCTCTAATCACGTAATTTAAAATGAAATTCGAATTTTAATGTTGCATCCTGCCTCTTCTTTCCCATTTTTGGTGTATTTTTTTGTGATGTAAACCTCTGGAGACATTAAAATTTAACATGCTAGACGAGGCTTTCGTCGAAAGGTGACAAAAATTTGGTTGCTAAAAAGGCTAAAAGGTATCCTAGACTTTGGATTGCAAGTGTCAGAGCTTCATGTAGCCTACTCGACTTTATCTTCATCTCCTTTTCTCCTGCAAATACTGAAAGATGAAAACACCAAAAACTGCTACTAAGGGACGCTTTCGCTCGCCGGTGCAAAACGATTCCAAATTTAAAAGCATTTGTGTTATGCAAAAGGCCAAAGTCAAAGGGTTTCTCTTTCATTTTTTTAAAATGCTACCACAACTTTTGTTCTACAATAATTTTACAACTATGCTATTTTATTTCACGATTTACATGGATACTACTCGTTTTTCGTTTGAGTAGTGTGGCTGATTGAAGAGCTTAAAACTTGAACGCTGTAGCCTAGTGGTCATTTGGACGCCGACGAACGGATTTATAAGAATTTGCCAAATGAAAAGGGAATTACTTGATGGGACAACAACATTTAATGATAAAGTCAAAATCTGTAGTCTTCATGCTGATTTCCAAAGGTTCAACTGTTTAGAAGAGCATCAAAAATCCCTTAAATTTATGTACAAATTTCAAACAAAGTGTTGCCATAGGTCCTCCAGCATGCCGTGTCTTTTACACCAAAAATTGTACATAGGCTTTGCTAGATTAGTCTCTCTCCCCCACTTCGAAGATGTATTTTAAAAAAAACTATGAATCTATTTTCACTTATTTGCTTAAATTTTACTAAATCTCCTCGTAGAATGGTCTGTTGAAAGTAGCTGAAGCTAGATAAGAAAAGTTCGACGAAGCATCTACGTGTCATCTGCGTTCCGGAGTAGAGCAACTCCTGTTTTAGCGTAGCCAAACATCGATTTGAATGACTGGTTGCCACTTTTTCTTCTTCGTCTTCTTGCACTTCGAGAATAGCCTGGAGGTCGCAAAAACACGCATAGCCAAAGAACCAGCGGTGTGTGGTACTCGGTGGTCCAGACATTCCGTCACCATGGCCATCATCGGCTTTTAAGTGCTGCAAATTAAGATTCAGACTACACGTTGACATGCATTTTGGGTGAACTTCGAGGTTCCAGACACAAAACCAGGCCTCTGTGCCGCCAGTCGTGTCACCATATTTACCTGTGCTTGCCAATGCACAAATGATAAATGGCAGGAGATTCGGAAAACCAAGCTCCTTTGGACGTTTCTAAGCTTCCTCCAATACACAGCTCGTTCCACGGCCCTTAATAGTCGAGTTCCCATTGCAGAAGTCGCCTCTAACTTCCGTAATGCGGTGGCATGAATATCTTAAATGGCTTTAAATGTCTAATTTTTATTTGAGCGAAACCGCGTCTTATCCTGTCAAATGCAAGCGTAATTAAACTTGTTTAAAGCCCTCCAGGGATGCTCAAGTATCAGTTACTTGGACTGTGTAATGATTGCAAATGTTAAGTGTGTGAATAATTAATTCAATAAGTTCCAACTTTGTATTTCATCTAAAAGTCATTTTATCCCCTCGTGATCGTTGAAAAATGGTGATGGTGATGGTGATGGGTGATTGACCTCCCTTCCATCAAGTGGGGGTGGGTGATTAATGAAGTGCAATTTTGGGGAGAAAGTAGGTCTGGAGAGGCGGACCATTCAAGCATTCATCATGCCTGCCAATAGCCCTTTTTCAAGCCTGACAAATGAGGATTCGCTCCAAAATACCCCTGTCGAAAAGACGAAGTGTTTTGAAACCTTGATGTGATTTATTTACCTGCTGAGGAGTTGTCATCGTGCAGGCGTTATCAATTTGTCATTCACTTTGACTACTTTTTCAAGATGTGTATCAAATGAGGGCTAAAATTCCTCCAACTTTCCTCACAACGTACGTCAGTAGAAGCGGATTGTGCCTACCTCGTAAAAGCACCACTATACCTTCAAATAATTACGCACGACATACATCTACAGCTTTTTAGAGAAGTTTGCCTCCTTAAGGAATTGATAAGGGCTAAAGGTACAGCATAACAGGAGGACGACAGGGTAAAGGGGCGCATTTGCGAGTAAGTCACTCTTTTCTGAGGCCTTCAGTCAGTTCTACTTAAATTGCAGCCACCTTTTCTGATTCGCTTTGAAGAACCACTCTGTATAAGCCCATATTGCTTTGTTTATTACTTAGAAATGACTTTCGTGCCAACCACACATTGTGTAGGAAAAGACCACCGAGTCACAAGTAAACAAGGGAAAATAAATGGGCCGGCGATTGGATGCATTCATCCCATGCATAACCCAACAATCCGCATTCACCAGGGTAGTGTGATTGGCCTTTGTTGTGATAGAAATTTGAATGAATGAAAGGATACGAGGTGACGCAAAAAAATCATGTTTAACTAATTTTTCACACCCTCCCAGATGAAGGGATTGCGCGGCCTCAGAATGTCCGAATTCAAAAATGCCGGAGCCATGGCCGACAATTATCGACCTATTCAAAAGTCAAATAACCGATTTATTCGAACCAATATCTACTTTAATGCAAGTGTAAGTAGTATATTCCCGAAAGGATTGCCTGATTATTGAAAAACTTTAAGTATAGTTTATGAGTTGTGCTTCGCATTAGTAATACCGTTATGTTATCACTTTCTTGTTGGTACTTGCTACTGAACGTTCTCACTTCGGGAGGCGTTCCTTCAGCGACTTGCTCGGGCCATTTAAATCTTGGTTTAGTGGAGGAACAATTTTATTGAACTTCACTTTTTTTCTCTCCTTCCCTTTGCAGGACTACCGACAATGCGCACTTCCACCGCGGCTGTCTTATGAGTGTGAGTAAAGCAGAACAATCACCTGTCTTGTCCGCCTAAAAAAGCAAAAGGTGGTTAAAAATTTTAAGTGAAAGCAGCGAACCTTGTATGAATGGTAAAAGAGGAATTCATACAAGTGAAGTTTATGCATAGGGAAGGTAGACAAGATTTTACAATTGTAAAATGCATTGCAATGCTTCAACTAACATGTCGTTTAAACGATTGTCTTTAAAGTAGCATTGAATGCAAATCGGCCTCTTGTTTAAGTTCAGCTGGTAGCAAAAGAAAACAGCCTTTTGAGACACTTTTAAAAGAACGTATTGGCACTTGCCAATTCAGGATGACTCCTCCATCCTTTTTAGAAGTCACAAAAAGTTATGCTAGGGTAGGATGTGTATTACCGCCTGACAGAAGCCCGATAACGGGGTTGAATAAGCACCAAAAGCATTGCATTGCTTCCCTTCCGTCTGCCTCCCAGTACAGTTGACGCTCTATGGACAAGCTAAGCCACGAATCAAGGTTGTGTCTAAATGACTGCAGCGCCACTTATTATCTCTCCGCAAATCGCTGGGTCCGGTGTTTTGGCTTGTTTGGGATTTGTTTTGAAAATAGGTAAAACGTATGTCTATCACAGGTGGCAGGAGGACCGGTGCAATGTAACAGGGGCTGTGAAACCTCCGCGAGGATAAGGTTTCGCACTTATCTCCCTTTTCCGTTTTCTCTTCACTTTGATGATATTGGGTCATTGTACATTAAGGAGGCATTCAGCTAGCAGGAAGGTAGAGGAGGTATAGAGTACATCGTGCATATGCCTTCGAGACGTTTTAGAATAACGTACGACTTGTTTTGCCGCGTTGGCAGCTATCATTCCTTCAGATCACAGAACCTAGATATTTGTCAGACGTAGACGTCACTTCCATTTCTCGTGGCGTCACAGACTCTTGCGCCAACGTGGCGCCTCGAGGTCCCACCACTCAGCGCAGGTACAAAGGATGAAGCTCGAAGTGCTCACGCAGTCAAACGGCAAGGCGAAACACCCAACTGAAGCATTGCCTTCAAACCATAACCATTTAGTCACGCAGTCAGTGAATGGAAAAATGTCTGCTAATTAACTATCTTAGTTTACAACGATCGCTGGCACACGTCATCCAACTTTGCATTCTTTTATTGTAAGACGGATTTTTTTTCCCTTTCAGGCTACCCGGGTACATGACACGAAGGCGTGATTTCGGTAGAGAACATTTGTGTCTTTCTCTCCTCTCCTTCTTTAGCTTCCTCAGCTCCTACAGATCCCTGTTGTACATTTAAACTGCTCCTTTTTTATGCATTATATTGTACATCAATTTTTTTTTTCTATATAAATGCATACATAAGGTGCATGTGCGTGGATGCACAAGTTGCTGCGGCCCAGACTCCCCAGAGGTTTCCTTGCCCTTAGGTGGGTGCATTTTGCAGGTGTTGTGTCTGGACATAAATGACACTATTTGTGTGTACAAAGCACCCTACGTACTTCATTCAGTGCAAATCCCAATTGTGAGGCTCTTTTTTAATCCCATCGCTGATGCTTGGGGTGTGGATGGCGATAATTTTGGAGTCTTGTAGGTTGGCCTTCCCTCGTAAGTGCTTTATGATACATGGAAAAAAAAACTATCAAACTTGCATAACTTAGCAAATACCATCATCGGCAGTCTACTTTTAATTGTTTGTAGGAGTGGAGGAAAAAAATGGACTTTCGATAAATCGCTGCTCCTCCTTCACTAATGTGTTTGGTGAAGGATCGGAGTGGGTATGGGACTTGGCCAAATTTCTGACACAGCTTGGAAGGGCTTAATCACAACTAATTGTCAAAAGGTGTCATTTTTGATTACCTGTACGATTAAAAATGGATAAGTATGTCAGATGGAATGGAAGCAGGGCACTTTCACCTGAAAATGATGGTGCCAAATGACCTTAAGTTGAAGGCGTTTATCAGCGCACACGTTAAGTGCACGTTTGCATTCCCTCTTGCTGAAGTCGTACGCCGCCAAAGCCTTCAGACCTTAAATCAAAGTGCATGGAATCCACCCTTCTTTGGTCTAACAAAGTAAAATGGAATAAACTTCCTTTCCCCAAAATATCCAATCAAATGCCTTGGATTTGATATTCATCTAATGAGCCCATGCCAGTTTTTCAGTCTGACTAATTATTGCGAGAATGTCTTCACACTTTTTTTGGAATCAAACGAGCTAATTAGTTATGCCAGTTACATATTTTCGCAACTGTGCAGTAAAGCAACTTCCCGAGACTTACCCAAAGACGGAAGAAGGCGACGCCTGTGCATTACAGAGGCAGCGATGGTCGCAGGGCTACAAAGCTGGCTCTCAGGCTAATCAGTCCAGCAAATGTTTACAAGCCCATCTACAGTCATGTACGAAGGCATGATGGAGAGTGAGCTAAAGTTGTTAAAGCATTGTTGAGTGTCATCTCCCGTACTGTCCTGAAAGCCCTAAAAGGCCATCAGTGTTTAAAAACAAAAGCACCTATGAAAAATCAGCATCGGCTCTCTAACCTGAGTACAACAGAGGGAGTACCCAAGGACAACTTACCAGACTTCTGGGTCTTAAAATTTGACCAATTTGGATACTGCATTAGTGGAAGGGAAGGACTTTTTTTCATTACCAGTTGCAATGATATTGGGCTACAGGCATTCATTCACCTAAGGGTGGAGCTTAAAGGTCTCCAGAGATAGGATCTTACTCCCGCTTCCTCTTGCTAGTTTTCTTCTACTTTGGTGCTGCCCAGCCAAACATATCCGGGTTCTGAGCAGCCAGATGAGGGATGATAGAAGCATAGCCTGTTCACGTACCTCTTATCATGATACAGGCACCGTAAATAGCTCCTCTACGACTGTTTTCAAGATGGTTGATGATTTTGGCTAAAAAGACTTCAGTTCTAAGCTGCCTTTCGAAGGGCACGAAACATGAGTAGATGCCACAGTTTGACACAAGTCTTAAGACCCTTTGATGGGCTTTGCCGTAGATTTCTGACCTAGTGGGTGTCATTATTATCGTGAGTGCTTCCTAAGAGTGCTGTGGCCTTACTGAAGTCAAAAACAGCCACAAAACAAAAGCGAAGCATACCGTAATGCGGTGAGGAGGGAGGGAAGGTCCACTGGCACCATCTAGAGACTGCATCATCTAAAGCATCTAGAGAATCGCAACGACTCATTAAAACCTCATGTCTTAACCGTGTAGCAGGGCTTTGGTCATTGGAATTTTGGCACTCCTTACTTTCACTCGGACTGTTGATGGACACTTTTACAATGCGATTTGACCTTGTGGAGGAAATTCGCCTTCATTTTGTAGTGAGCGCTCGCACTACTTACACTGGTTTGTCAACCGCTTGCCCTGATAACATCTATTAAAATGTCCCCACTTCTCTGATAAGGGAAAATGTTAGCAATTTATGAAACTCAAATGATTCTTCGCACCAAAAATCTACTAGCACAACATCCTCTTTACCTACATTTAAAGCTGCCTTATCAATCATGCAAATCACAGTTTTCTTTTGCCGTTCTTCTCTCTCAACATTATGATTTGTTTATTTCTGCAAAAGTTGCTACAATGCCTGCTACTAGACTTTAAAAAGTTGGGATGTATTAAACTTTCAAAGTTTACATTTGAAAAAGCACGAGAGGAGAAGATAGTCAGAGATAAATTTGGTTTTAAATGTCGGCTGAGTTGGATGATTAGCCCCTTCTGACGATTGAAAACAAATCATGTCAAAAGCCGTAGTTGGTTGTTTGGTGTCAAACAGATGGAGATAATCACGCATCACAAAAAATGGGAGATGAGACCCTTGATAGTAGGGCCTCTTATGTGCTCCTTCCTTCAGGTCTGTGGCTCAGGTCAAGGTGTACACTTTTGGACGAAAAGGCGCCAACTACTTGCCAGCCCCGAGTGATGGGCAAGGAAGTAGTACAATTTGACACTTTTTAAAAAATCTACTCAGACACAGTTTCTCCTTAGCTTTATGTCACCAAGAGGAGAGGAGGTTCATCAGGTCGTCTTTGCTTGAGGTCCGAAGGATATTGACGAAGCGTCCTAATAGGGGATGCATTACAAAAGAGATGCGACTCCACAGTAAAGCGTGAGCCTTGCGAATTCATGGCTCCGCAATGGCCGCTTTCGATCGTCATGACTTTGAGCAGGAAATCAGGACGATCGCAGTGACTACTGTTTGAGTCCAAAGTGCACTTTAAAAAGGTTACTAAAGTATTGTTTTAAAGTTTAAGGTCATCAGAAAGTGGAAATGCGTCAGGTGAAACCACCTAAAGGCGACAATGTTCAGTCGGCGACAAGTTCGCCCTCTTCCGTCATTACGTTGATAAGCAATTTACAGCAGTCGACGAATTTTAGGTTTCCAAAAGAAGACATTTTGAATAACTGGTTAAGAGGTGGTGAAAATTGTGCTTGGCAGTGGCGGTGGATGTTGCAACTCTGCAGCTGTCTAAAATATGGCAATTTTTTGTGTCTAAATCGGCCAGTCAACTTAATCGCAAAATTGTGCCAAAGCATAAATTAGACAGCAAAAATTTCCATAATTAAAACCAAACCGAGTCCAGCCTCCTTGCTGCCTGTAATTTTGTGCAAGTTTTATTTTCTGTGCGCATGTGTGTATGTCTGTTTACATTATACCTCGACATCTCCCTCCTTCTGATGGCTTCCATCCACGCTGGTCGATGATTAGAGAAAAGCTAACTGCAGAGGAGGGCGTTGATTCCCCTTCTTCCCCTTCTCTCTCTCTCTCTCTCTCTCCCTCTCCCTCTCTTGCATTCACACTTTTCACACCAAACGAGGCGTTTTGTTAAAATTCCTCTTGTCTCTCGTTCCCTTACCGCCTTCTCAAAGTCGCATTTTTTTTGCGTCGTTGGAAATTGTATGCTTCGACAGAAAATCAGATGGAAAAATGTGTGACTTTTGCACTATCGTGCGTTTAGATACTCAATCCTACTGTCACCACCAACATAATTTGTTGTAATATTTTTTTTAATAAAATTAGTTTTTTTATTTGCTTCACGAACACAAAGGCTGCATCCGAAGATGTAACTTCTACACCAACTTCATCTGCTTGATACTTCAGCAATAAAACTTGACAGTTTAATTTTTGTGACTTGGGAAAGCAGGTGGCCCCATCAAATGCCCCACTGCTTTGTATATCATACTTTTTTCAGCAACTACTATTGTTTCCCTACTAATTATTTTTAAAACTGTTCTTTGTTTAGACTGCTGAACTGGACTTGACAGTCAACGGTGTGGCGTCAATGCATGGCCACTGCAGCAACCGTTGCTTGACTCTCAGGACTTGTAGCCAAAATAATGTTTTAGAGTAGAAGGAGAAAATTGGTAAATCCTTATTAAATTTCCCTTAAAAAGAAGTTGAAATGAGATTTAATCCATAAAGTGATTTATTACTTTTATATTGTTTACATCTCAGTTGTCACTTCGTTACACGCATTAGGGAAGTGACAGGTCTTTGTCAAATGACCACTCCGAAATAAGTCCTTGACCGTATAAAATTTATTTCTTTCGCCATTAGGGGCGAATTTTCTTTTGGATTCTCTAATTACTAGAACAGTGCAAGTGAGGTGATACTTAACTACACACACAATGGGACTGAAAATGTGGTTGGAAGAGGCAAGAACTTCCGTTCCACACGGAAGTGCAAATGTCTTTTCACCAACTAGTGACTTTCTATTATGCTAAAATGTTGTTTGAGTAATTCATTAAAGAAGAATAAACACTTCGATCGCCCTACTGTCTAAAGGGGTAGATCGGACGCCCAGTTTCAACCTCCCCCACTCGCACCGTGCCACCGCATAAGGGAAGGTGGCTTTTGAAAGGAGTTGAAGGACACTCGCCTAAAGGTCAAAAGGGCAGGTAAAATTTAAGCATTTTAAATGCTCAGATAATCGCATATTTGTATTGAAAGAGGAATGAGGAGCCTATACAACAAAAAATCCCTCCCGTGTCCTTATTTGTTGTTTTTATAGTCAAAGTAAAAAAGGGCATTTTCAGCACCACGCCTCGATGATTTCGCTTGAATGCACCGAAGCCCTTGAGCATGCATCAAATGAGGACTTTTGGCCTCCAATCGGAACACTTTCTTTATGCCACAAAGGAGGCAATGTACTCTTCACAACGCGATCCTGTCAAAGCCGTTATTTATACCTACCGGTAAAACTGAAAATTTTGAAAGTGCGGCTAATAAGTGATGGGAAAAAGAACGGAAAGGGGAGTGAATCTATCCTTACTATTTTCCATAGCGATGCTGGAGTCAACTCAGGAGTCTACTTCCGGACATTGGGAGTGATTGTTGTGCACTCTGTAGGGATGTCCACTTATTCAACTCCAGAGTACATAATTGCGGAGCAAATGACCAAAATGATTTATGGAAACGAGGTTCATAAACTTTAAATCTTTCACTAGCTTAGGTTAAATATCTTTTAAAAAAGTTGAGTTGATGTCTTTAAAAAAAACCTCCGCATTGAACATTAAACAATAGTTAATGCGTTGGCCTTCAAGATCTTCTGCATGTCAACAAATCATGCTCTGCCTTAGCATCGTTACTGCTTTCCACCTTCCGAGAGGTCTCAAATTTTATCTATCCCAGCTTATTACGTACGCAAGCGGTGTCATATTCGATGGTCGTCATGACGAATGTGCTGGTCAAGCCGAACCCACTTGTGGTTTGGACAGTACGCGCTCTCCATCCACACCGTCGACGCAAAGTCTATTCCCCTTTTTAGAGAGATAGAGAGATACCTTTTGCAGCTGTCTCCACCTTTTCTATGGAGCAACAATTAGTCCCGAAGTAGTCACATCAATTTGTCCAAATTCTGCTTTTGCTCTCGGATAAAGCAACTATTTTTTAGCCAAATTTATCACGATTAGATATGTTTGCTTGCAAAAAAATGAGTCTTCGTGCCATTTTGTAAGTGCCATTTTCACTTGCTCGATCAATTCGAGTCATGCTTTTTTTAAAAAAAAACAACTTTATTATTTCCTTTAGGGAGGAACAAAGCGTTTTATGTGCATATAACATCAATCCTTGTCGGTTTTGCGCGATGATGAGTTTTAAGTACGCAAATCCGGAGTCAAATAAAGCGTTGTTGTGCCTCATCGGAAAAAAGGGAAGATTACCACAATCCCGAAAGTGGACTTCAGTCACGACCGTAGATTAGCTTATCCCCTTTAGTCACGCTATCAGAGTGAAGTTGGTGTGACAACCCAAAGGCCTTTCCTGAACTGGGCGTCACGGGTAAGTGCCGCCTTCCTCAAGCTGACTGCTTCACTTCATTCCCAGGACGACTTATTTGAGTCTGAACCACTGGAATGGGTGGGTTCTCCTTAAAGTAACCATTAAAGAGATCCCTTTTGCTGCACCAGCGCAATAGAACATCCTGTTTTGGGAGTTGAGTTTTTGCTGAATGCTTAGTTTTATTTCTGGCGTTCCGGTTTGGCCTGCAGACCGCCCTGGTAGTTCTCCGATCGCCGACACTAACAGTGTCTTCTTGAAACTTCAGCAAATAACTGATAGGCTTCATTGGAGATCTCGACAAATTCTGGCAGGACAGAAGAAGGTCAGATGAAGAAGGATTGCCAATAGTGTGAATTCCGTACTGTAGGAGTTTGGTCAAATTTGCTACGCACTCGCCTACGGCACCTGTAGTAAAATGTCGGGGAAGTGAAAGACTATGCAGCACTGAAGTGCAACCACAAAGTGAGGAGGCGCACCAGACGCAAAACCTTATCCCAAAATAACGTTCCTTTTTTTTTCCAGTGCCCAGTGATGGGCGAAAGCGATAGTCTGCGCATCCCCGCCTTGCTTGCCAGTAGATTTGTCAGCGAGAATCACTGGCGGTTCGGCCATATGCATTTCCATCTGCACACAAAATTGTTTAATGGAGTAGTTGGTCTTTAAAACGCCTCTCCGGCAGTGTCGAGCACGTTTTAATGGAATCTTATTAGGAGGCAATCACGGGAACCTCATTTAAAATTAGAGTGTTAATGTATAATAACTTCAGTAGTATGTTTATTTATTCGTTTTGATTTTATTAAGACCTTTGTACACAAGGCAAATGTGGACAGCTTCAGTGACCACCAAACGCAAATTATTTGAACAGCAAAGAAGTTACTTGAAATTGAATGACAATCCGAAGCATCAAATGCATTTTCATGTTGACCTTTTTTTAAATTTAGTTGGTGGTAATAAAGCTGTCAAAAATACTCTTTTAAGCCAAATCATTTGTATACTATTCTGGTAGATAATTTGTCGAGGAGAGATCACATTAGAAAAATTAAGGATTTAAGGCGCCTCCAGTAAACTTGGTGGAGACGTATTTAATTGAGTTGAGGAGGGCATTGTACACTTTAATTAAGACCAATGAGCAAAAAGTTTAAATAATAATCCCCTCTTTCTTATTGCCTTTAATTGCTATTGCCGTGCCAAACACTTGCATTTCAATGTCATTATCACTTCATGATGTGGGGGACAGAATTGTGCAACTGATGGCGCCCTAATTTGCCGATTTCGGCACAAGATGAGCTCGGCCAGACAAAGTTCATCTGCCCAAAATTCCCCCCTAACTAAGCTCCCAGCGGCTTTATAAGTTCAACAGTTAGATTCTGCCAACTCTTTCTCCTTTCTCCATCCTACAATCACCCAACTTTCCAATGGACACCTAGCACGACTTAATTTTGGTTGAGGAAAAGTGTAATGCACCAGAATGATCATTCGCCGTGTCTGCCAACGTGAACTAAATGGCTCTACCCCTCACAGTTAAGGAGACGTAAAGGAGGGGTTCCTTTGCGCTCCCTCAACCCGACTGCTCGTGTGGTTCACCACGGAAAGGTAGGAAAATGTATTCTAAATTCCGCCTACTCCAGCAATTGAATTCGTATGCAACTGGAACGAGACATGTTGGCCACAACATTGTTCTTTGGATTCTTTTCTGCCTTTCTTGTAAAAAGTATTGCGGGAAGGGGAAAGGTTTTGGAAATTTTGTCTGCCCATCGCTTGTTGGGAGGGCACTGACCTGACCTCTGAGGTAAATTTATAAATTACGAAGTTCATAGTCGTTAGACGGAATAAAGGTAAACTTTAAAATCACCATGGACGTCTCCATAAAGGCGAGTAATGTGGCATGTGGAACTACGCGCGACTGCATGAAATCATGCGAAATTGAGAAAGTTGTTGATTACACACTTCGTTTTTAAGCTCGTCCATCAAGCCGGATCCAAATTTCCTAACCCCTTCATCGGAGCCT
This sequence comes from Hydatigera taeniaeformis, assembly GCA_900622495.1. Classification (NCBI taxonomy): domain Eukaryota; kingdom Metazoa; phylum Platyhelminthes; class Cestoda; order Cyclophyllidea; family Taeniidae; genus Hydatigera; species Hydatigera taeniaeformis. Next base: position 17,385 of record UYWX01000230.1, read on the forward strand.
TGGCTGATCCTCTGTGCTGAATGCCTTCGAAGTCAAAAACGGTCATGTTGTTAAAAAAATGAACGTCCATTGATGGCGTAGAGGAGGACCGAGACTACCGGCACGGTCCAAGAAATACGCTGTCCAGAAGAAGTGTAAGAACGAACTCCATGGCACCAGTTTCACAAGTTAAGGAGGCAAATAACTACATAACTACCAAGCAACTTTGGTCGGATTCGACAGAATCTGGGTAAAATTCCCTCATCTTCGGTAATGTGTTTGCTTTTAAAAATGCTTGTTATCGAGTCAAAGATCCTCCTCTACCAGAATCTACCAAGGTGGATAAAAGTATGAAAGAAAACACAAATTCATCTGAGTCAGAATGACCATTAACCTTTGCCTGTCCTTTGCCACAATTTAACCCATTTTGACCATTTTTCGACTCTTTAACATTCGCAGACAACTTCAACAAAAACGCAAAACAACCGCTACAACTTCGACAGGAGGGATAAAAAGTTTGAGCGGTTTTCAGTGTGCTGTTTTTGTTGTGTTTGCATTTTCTCGTTAGGTGATGAATAGGCTGCACCAAATGTGGATGATTCGATGTGCTCTAAAGTCAGCAACACTTTTTAAAACCAGGTTCTAGCCAGAAAGATGTGTCAGGATTTATTAGTATGCTGGCGACAGCTATCCGTGTCACTGTGGCCATGGAAACGGCTAACAGCGATGCACAAATACGATCTCCTCGTACTTGTCAAAAGGCTCAAAGGCAGCGAGAATTTTTATTATTTTAAGCCCATACAAGAGGAGTATTTTAGGAGTGACGACAAGGTCTGTGCACTGCATGGTTTACTGTTAACCTCGCCCAAAAAATTTTATTTCATTCCAAGTCCGATGTGTTTGCAAAACGGCGGCTGAGGTGTTGCATCGCTGAACATAGAGGAGAGGTGAATCAAGTTAAAGGTCCTGTTAACCATTAGCTTCCCTAGAATTACTAGCGTAAGGAGTGCTATGTTCTACGAAAAAAAGTTTTTCTTCTCTTGAAAATGTTTCGCGAAAGGCAGGTTGCAGCCAATTTCCTGTTTTCCTGAGGAAAAAGTTACTGCCTCGCTTTGTTACATTTGTGAATGTGGAACTCCATGGTTCTGTCTGCAGGCGACGTTCTTTAAAAAATTATATCATCGCTTAACGCTTTCTGTTTTTTTTTTTTTGTTCTTACACTTGCAAACTTTGAAAACAGGACTCTCAAATCCTCTTCATGCTGTTGATCAGGATTGGCATTAACGCAAATAAAACTTTTCTTTGGACAACGAAAAAGGAATGGACTTTAGTACAACGGGATAAAATCCACACTCTCTTACTCTTTCCTATTTAGTGAAACTGGATACCATCAAGTTTCCATAGTCCCTCTTTAAGTCAAAAGATCCACTTGCTTCATTGAAACGACTTCAGCGTACCAGAAATTTATGGTCACAGCGTCTTAAAACATCCCAGAAGACAAAAGAAGGTGGAATGCTCGAGCGATATTGGCATCATCAATGCCCAGAAACGGTGAGAGACTCCTCAAAAAGTCCAAAGGTCATATCTTAAGATAAAGGAACAATGATGAAGCTCTAAATGCCATCATTCGAAGGAATTAGGGAGCTTCTTCGCCATCCTCCACAACTTGGCGCCATAAACGAAGCACCGACAAACTGATCCGCCTTTTATCAAGTTTACATGCAGTTCCAGAGATGTTTAACCTCAATGGCGCTAATACATTTTTCGCGATTACGCTGGAATAGAAGTTTGGCCTCATTAAAACCGTAATAAAGGGGAGTGGAATAGACTGGTTTTCTCGTTCTTCTATTGGCAACCATCGGAACACTGATAAACAGCGAAGCTATTTTAAAAAAGGCTAAATTTCAAACACTTTTCGTAAAATGATGACCTTCCATCCGTTTGTCTCTTTACAACCAAGTCATACTGCGAAAAACTTTCAAGGTATTTTGGAATTTACCTCGAGATGGGTGTTAGTTGCTTCCTTGCAGAGTTCCTTATTGACAGCATTGCTTATTCCTCCATCTGCGTCTTTTGCATTACACCCACCTCTCACAGGTCTGTTACTCAGCAGTAAAAGTTAGGCAGTTGTCCTTTGGAATCTGCTGTAAATCCACAAATACCTCCCCGATTGCATGAAGTAAGCTAACATTTAGGCAGAATGTGTGCTGTTGATGTGCAAAATGGCTGAAAGGAAGACTACTGGCATGGCTTGGTGCTCTGCTGTTCAGAGGTGTAGTGAAGGAGTACTCTGTAGGCTTTTCAAAGCCATGCGTTTTGAAGTAGGGAGGTGTCACTCATGTCAGCAGACTTTCAGAACATGCGGAATACAGGCTGATTTGGAAGTTTTAAATGTGCTTCAAGTTGTGAGAATAACAACAGATTAGAACGTAGGTGTATTCTGATCACTTTCGCGCATTTCATCCGCTTCTGGTTTTCGTGTGATGCCTTGAGGATACCTTAAGACACTATAAAGTGATGTCATATTCCTTAAGGCATTGATGCTTCTCAGTTCTAAAAAAAAACAACTTTTTAACTGCAGTTTGTGCACTATTTGCGGGGATTGTTGACAACATTTAACACAAACCCCTCAGTTTAGACGTCGTAAACTTCTCAAGCCTTTTGTTAGTCTGCATTAGTGGTCTGTTTGATCGCACAGTTTTCATAACGCCTGCATTGTAAGGTGTGGTCATCCAGTCGCTACAATGGCCCTCATTTCTCTGACTGGCATCGCAGATCTCAAAGGAATGTGGATGTGTTCTCAAGACGAGCCTTCAATAAAATCGACTCGCAGGGCAAGCAGAGTGATGCCGAGCCGTTTTGTTATGGAGGTGAGGCATCTACACACCTTAGCTGCCTAAAGTAAAGAATCGACCGGTTTAAAGCACCACCGCCTCTGCACACTTCACGATGGCATGTCTAAGGGAGGAGGGATAAAAATCGCCTAAAATGATTTCGGAATTAAGCGCTTTCGTAGACAGTCGTGGGGTAAGAGAAGGAGCTAAGACACTGTGGAAATAGTGACAAATCAGCGCCACTGTAAGGAGCTCTCAGTCTTTCCAAAATCGGACACAATCCTGATCTCGTTAACCTATAACCCTGTTACTTTTCCTTCTTAATTAAATTACCTTAAAATTATATTTGCCCATGCCAGCACTCTTGCCAACTCCCTTTTTATCAAACACCATAAATACGGAGACATTTCATACTCCCCTGTGTAAAAGGCGGAGTGTGGCTTAAGACTTCGCGGTACAATACTAATCCGAAGAATTATTTTGCCAACTCCACTTCGACTCAACAAATACAATGCGTTGAAAAGATTTATTTTTGCCTGTTTAAAGGGTTCTCTTTAATTGCCTGTCCGGCTGTGCCGCCACGGGGAGCACACGCCAGATGCGTGGAGTCAAGGCCGCCACCCGTAAATTTTTGATCGGCTTCTCAAAGCAACGTTTTGACACTTCATAAGCGTGCGTCCTTTGAGTCCACCATTACTTTTCATTTCTTTCATATCTCCCACTCATACTGATCTATTACCAGTTTGTTTATATCAACTAAACCTTTTGAAAGTTATCGTTACAAAGAGATATTTTTTCAAAGTAGATTTTGAAGGCGAACAATGAATGTCCAGCCTTAATAACTTCTCACTTTTAATTAGCGCAAGTGTTAATTTTTTGGGTTGACTAGTTACGTTGAGTTTGCGGGCTTATGACAGGTTCTCCAAATCGTGTCCGTATCCCCTCATCCCCTTCGTACGTCAAGTAAACGTAATCTTTTTTTCAATACATAATGACCTCTCGCTATTCCGAGCTGTTCTAAAACGCTACAAGCAACTCAACTTTCCAAAAGCCAGTCACTCTACTTTCTATTAATGAAGGCCTAACCTAATTGTGTGTTGAGAAGAGTGGGTGAATGTGTGGCACGCTTCAACACAGGGACTGCGAAGAGTGAAGAAGCTCTGCAAGCATCCAATTGTTCCAATTTGGCGCTCACTATTCCGGCTTCTTTTGTCTTTAGATGGGGCTTGGAGCACCTCTATGGTAGTGGCAGCTGCGCTGCTTGTGTAATGTAGTCGCTGAGCTCCTCAAGGAAACATTATGGGACTTTTAATTTTCTCATTGATGCAAAGAACAATCCGAAGTAGCGGCGCTTTTAAATAATCAGCGACCTACCGAAATTTTTCTTTTATTTCCCTCCCCTTACCTCGAGGGTTTGCTACGCAACCACTTGACCTCAAAAAAGTCCGTTTTGGTGGTTAAATAATGAGGCTAAAAAGGTAACCCCTCAACTTTCAACTCCCCTACAAGACAAAGTGATGAACCATTCGAATGGTCAACTTTCACCTGTTAGCGGCATCAGTTAGGAAAGGAATTGACAGTACTGAGGTGCTAGTCCTACAAAGTGGAGAGCGTAGTTGCTGTCCCTCCACAATTCATCTAGCAAGTCCATTTTGTGAATACTTTCAGCATGACGAAACGAATATTCTGCATTTGACATGGACATCAATCAAGAGCAAAGAAGACACTTCTTTTGTTGATCGCCACAAACCACATAATGGCGCACTCATCGACAAATTGTTGGCGCCTACAGTTGATTCACAATATGGCAGACCAACTTTGCCAACCCCTAAAGTTGGAATGTGTGTACAGATGGAGGGAGGAACAGTGCCAACTTCAACCATCGCTGGCATCTTAATGCACTGTGAATAAATTTTGTTGCATAAAATCTTGTAATGCTAAATGATGCCTTGAATTGAGGTGGTGATTTTGTGATTCCTTTGGGTGCCCTAACTTGTCTCCCTCGCCCCTCTCTCCAAGTTTCGTGTTGAAAATAAAAGTTTTTAATTAATAGTTTAACTATTTTTAAGGCAATATATTTTGTAAGTGTGGATAAATTGATTCGCCGACTTCACCAATGCCTGGCACTCAGACTCATCATTTAGACTTGACAGTATAAATGCCACGGGGTGTTTTGTAGGTTTAAAGACGAAGGTCACAAATTTTATATTACATGTGATAGAATTTACCAAAAATTAAAACACTTTTTTTACATTTTTGACCACTTTTAGACGCCAATCCTGTATGCATTGAGGGCATTAACCATCTCTGTAGATGAGGTTAATTTGAGTGTCACTTCACTGTGATGCTCTGCTAGTTAATTTGACTTTTTCGGCACCCAGAACCCCGTCCCATTGCCTTCACTGGGGAGGCACTGACCATGGACCATCCCATCCCTTGCCTCCCAAAACCTACTCCACTTCTGCATGAAAATGCAATAAAAGTGAAACCAAGTCCAGAGGACATTCACTCCGATTTATATTGTTCACTGTGCCAAACCCTAGCGTGAAGGAGGAAGAGCACTTGCGGGATGCGATAGAATCTATAGTGAGGACCATCAAAAAGTCTGTTAAAGATACCAGCCTTTGGTGAGCACATTAATTCCGTGTTGTGTAGAACTGGAACTGTCTATGCCACCTGTAGGAATAAACGAATCTACTCGTTTACTAGTTGAAAAGACCTGCATGAGAGTATGAAGCTGACAACGCGAAGGAATAGTCGTTAAAGCATACTGTCGTAGAATAACTCAAAAATGTCCTCTTCACCAAATGACTTTGCTTTTAGGCGCAAGCAATAACCAGCGTACGTCCTCCCTCGACGCAGTTTTCATGATAGGACAAATCTTCATGCAATTGTTAAACGAGAGCGGCGACGTTGTAGTGAAATGATATTCGCGTTTAAATGCAAATTTGATAACAGACGCAGTTGGTTGAATGTGCGTGTTTCTCACTGCACCGACAACATTGTGTTGGCTGGCGCTGAAGAAGGATTAATGGAAAGCGCAGTGTTGGACACACAAACAGGGAGAAGGTAGGCAGTTGGTGGCCCTTTGATTGTCCACTCATCCCCTTTCACTTTGGCTTTACAAGTCGGCCCTGACAATGGCAGCCACCTCTTCCCTGTCTTCTTTTGTGCTCAGTCTCAAGGCGTCACGATTCTGGTGTTTGTCTTTTTTTTCTTTTTCTCTCGTTGTCCCGAAAAATCTTTGTGATGAGTGGTTTTTTTTTTTAATTTTCGATCCTCACATATCGTCGCAATAAACTATTTAGTTTAACATTAAATGCGCAAATTCATTTATAAAGTTTATTTTTATATTATAATCACTAACAGTAGCATTTCTTTTGTAATTAACAAACCTCTTTATGCCTACTTTTTGGCGGTAAAGAAAGAGTGGATCAGTTTATGGGTCGGTGACCACAACAACTCCTGTTTTCTCATTCCCACTCAGTGCGCATCCTCCCTTTTCGGTGATAAATTTTGACAAATTGTAAATAATTTGCATTTTTTTTTATTTGGAGAGAGATGCAAATCAGGTGCGTATTTTGTTTACCGTCAAACAGGAAGGCAGGCAGGCAGGCAGGCAGGCATGGAAGCAATGCCGCTCTCGCCCGAGCCCTGTCTGCACAATTGGCTGTTGTTCAGCCTTACGATGCACTAGGACGAAAAATTCTGGCCTTGGAGAACACTTAGACGTTATGAATAGGCCCAGCTGTTTGTTTTACCGAGACTGGGAACAAAAGACATTTTATCCACAAAATTGCCTCCCACCTAGCACATCACTGCTGTTGGACGTGAACATTTTTCTC
>UYWX01000231.1:0-24009 GCA_900622495.1 Hydatigera taeniaeformis
GTCAGGTGAAAGATGGCACAACTTGAGGGAATGTTCTTAAATGTCGGCGAAATCCTCCTCAAGTCTGCATACTTCGATACCACTGTCTGGACTTAAAGTACCTTACTTGCGCTTCTGTCAGGAGGTATCTACTGAACCCTCTTCACATAACATATGCTCACAATTCCCAAGTAACGTCAAGAACTTGCAAGTCAGCAATTTGATGCCTGCTTTGGAGAACCAAAACAAAATGCTTATGGAGCTTTGCCAACGAAAAAACCGATTCTCTTGGAGTAAGCTGTTGTCAAAGCAATTAAGAGCTCCACATCTATGATAAGCAATGAGTGTTTTGACATGCTCAATGTCAGGATCTTTGAGGAACAAATAACCACCACAGCTTATGGCCTCGCGATACAGAAGCGCACAATTCGAATGTAGTTTAAATCTTAAAGCAAAAGCAATCATTCATAAGTTATTACACATCCCCAAATAGATTTCATGGTTTTTAGCCCGCCTAAAAACTCCTTTAGCGGCAAAACAACAGGACCTTGTTTGGTGTGTATTTCTATCCTCACCTGCATGATAATGAAATTCAGGTCCGGGCTGGGGCGGGGTGAAGTCAACACCCAAGACTAGGTCTTGTGCGTGTCTGTAATTACGAGGGCTGGACTAATAAGGACACGCACGTCCTAGTGCAAAATCAAGCTTTTCCGTGACCTAAAATCTTAAACTGCCTACGCAGAAACATTGGATGAAGGATAGAGCGTATCAGTGAGGCCTGGACATTCCCCCATGCCACATCAGAAGTTAAGGAGCTTGGAGATAGGCACATTCTAAACTAAGCATAAAAGGCTTTCATGCATCATTCGACAGATACTTTCATGTTACCAAGTCGATTGCTTAAAATAGGGGGCTTTGTTTTGCTAGTTTAAGATCACTTAAGAAGTCGTAATAGCGAAAACCCATTTAACAATACTCGATTAAATTCAGCGCCACGGAAAGTACCATCGTCTGAATACCACCCTAGTGGGGAGGGGTGAATGGGATCTGCCCAACTGTACCCGTGAAGACAAACTACAATTTGCCACTCACCCTATTGAGTTTCTCCAGCTCCCGTGATAGAGCCTGATTAATCTCTCGGAACAGGTCATCCTCGTTGATGTACTTCACGTAATTCTGTCCATTCGTTCCCAACCCATGCTTGACAACTGATCGTAGGAGATGGGCAAAGCATCCAGCCGCCACTCCCACATCTGGCAAAATGCCACCCATTTCGCTCCAATTTGAGTCACCGCTCTTGGGAGGTGTTCGTGGAAATAGATTTCCAACCACCACACCAACGCTTGAAAAGGTTGGAAGGAAGCTAGAGCCCCCGGCGCTGTGACTGCTGAGGCTGGAAGTCTTCCGAACGAGAGCATCAATTCGTGCAGTCCTCGCAGCTGAGCGATTTCCGTTTTGACCTGTGGGAGGTTTCCCACCAACTGAGGGCAACTGGGGCAACGTAAAGAAGCCCAAAGGCAATTTATGTTCAGGGACCGTTTGTGAGTCCTTGAAGATGAACACATAGACGAGATTTGACGTCTCGATTCGGATGATGTCACCTGGTTCGAGAGATTTATTAATTGGAAAGTTATTGGAATCTGTTAGTGTCTCCCAGTTAAGTATCACTGTGATAGGGTATTCAGGCTGAATAAAATTGTAAGTAGAATAAATACACAACCAAATTGCTTTAGACTTTGTGCTAGCAGGATGGTTCTTGGCAATGAAACGGATGGGCGATTTGAAGTCGTTGTAGTGATCCCCATTAAGATTTACAGTTTCACGGGAGATCTTTGCTTCTGGGGAGAGGTACAAACGAATGTCGTTGTACGCTGAAGTACCCATTGTTATTTCACTCACCTTGCCCCGACAGATGTCGGAAAAGCTGTGGACAAGAGGATCACATTCAGGTCTACTACCCTTGATCAAAAGGAGAAACGGACACTGGGGTGCCATTAATCGGGAACTGTTAACTGTCGAATCAACCGTGTTCTGAATTCTCGGTCGAATCCGAGCTGGAAATGACACTGAGGATGGATGAAGCTGTTTTCGCAGTTCCAAACGACGACACAGTCCTGGTGCGGGTGCCATAAGGGAAAACACATTTAAAATCTTCTCCTCTGGAGGCAGGGGACGTGAATTCAGTTCGCTGAACACCTCTCCGGGATCATTAACTGTGCCCGATTCATTGATAGCTTTTGAATTCGCTGGAAGTCTACCAATAACTTCAAAGAGATCGACTTGACTGGTAACAATATCTCCTTCAGAAGAGAGTTGGATGACCACCTTTTCGATGCATTCGCTTACCGTGTAATCATTTTGTACAAAGACAGTTTTAAACTTAGCAGAGGGACAAACACGTTCACAAAAGATGCGCAGATATCGACCTGTCGTTCCTGCAAGCTGACCCACTTCTGAAATGGACAGCTCACGTCCCAGTCCGGGCAAGGCATGAGAGGCGATAGTAGGTGAACTCTGTTTACGATGGCCAATTTGGGACTGGGAGCTGTGGAAGATGCGTCGAATTTTCCCGCTCGTTGTGGAAGATCGACGTGAATCGATCAGAGACATGCGGTTAGTTTGCTACCCAATGCTGCTACTGGAGGATAGAGGTATGTTGAAATAATGCTAAGAGCAGTGATGTTCCACACCTTGCTCATCTACCACTGTGTGCAGTCGCGGCACTCGTATGGTGCATGTGCGAGCGCATGCGCCGAGAGTGGAGTTCTGGTGCACGCTTGTGCCAGCCGCCAATTGGATCAGGTTTGTTACCTCTCCATTGGTCCAAATCCAATGAACCTATAAGCAGTTGAGAGATTTACTCGAAGATGTGCTAATATGCACCTCATAGGGTAACAGGCCGTACGCTTTCCTTGGATTGAATAAATTGCTTGATATGATAGCTACGTAATATAGAGGTAGCTTGTCTTGACAAATTGGAATGGTTCAAGCCTAAATGAAATATGCAAAAACTTGTTCAAGAGGCTGGGCTGATGAAACAGGACATTAGCTTAATTATTCCGTTATCATTAATACATCCTGAGCTAGTAAGTACCTTCGCTATTTTTTAGCTACAAGTTATTCGAGTTCATGTAAAAATGATTAGCTCAACTCCGGAGCAGTCCCTTCCGTCATCGATCAGTTCACCGACTGCGTTTATTCGTAATGAAGCTTTAAATTCACTTTAAACGCACGTCTTTGACACTTGTTCTACTTTACACAAATCTTCAAATCACCAACGTTATTGTCTCCATTTCGTATTTTAAGATCATTTGCAGTGCTATGGCATTACAAAAAGAACATTAGGGCATGAACAAGAGCAATGCTAGTATCAATCTAATATTACCTGCGAGCTATGACCTCCACACCGGTTGCTGATGTAGCATCCCAAGGCTTCTCGGAAGAGGAAAGAAGATATGGATATGGGACAGAATGTGCATCATCCAAGGCCAGCAAGATCAATGGCCACTGGGACGACCTAGGTGCTAGTCCGAAGTCAATGGCAAAAACATTGGAGTAACACGTCTCTACGATCAAAAAAAATGTTTGGGATGTAGGAATGACACTATTCTCAGTTAGTCCATCCTTCGACTGTGCACTTCACCACCGTACTACTATGTTAGTCAATATCGTGAACTGCAGAGAAGAAATTTCTACGAAATAAAATAAAATCAGTACAAACCTATTAAAAGTGCCCCCAGAACTGACTACATAGTGCATAAACGTATTTAACTCAAGTTGCCTAATCGTACTGCTGGTTAGACCGTTTAGTCTTCAAAAAGACTAATACACTTATTCAGTTGGAATAATACAATGAACATTTTTAAGAGCATTCACGCATTTCTTGGTGGGTAGTGCCTAAGAAATACTGTAATAGCCATCGACTCAATGGGCTTCAATGCAAGGTGGCTAAGCACGTTCGTAAAGTTGTTAATGGTAACAACCAAGTAAGCATGGGATACACCGAACAAAACAATGCTCAAAATTGCAAACTCTCGTCCGTTAGATGAAAATCACACATTGGTCGAACTCACTTTGTCACATGGAGAAAAGTGGCTGGTCATAGTCAACCCCATTTAGAGCGTACTACCATCGTCCACACAGTCATGGGGTGGTGATGCTAAAGAGGAGATGATTGTCAATCGGAGCGCTATCTTCGAAGTATGGAAGGTAGAGCAGCCAAAGACAGCGCCTTTTAGCGGCATTAGCATTCATACTGCTCCTTTATGGCATTGTGAGGTCTTGAACATGGAGGGTGAAAATCGCTGACAGTACTTGTATCATTCCATCTAAACTGTAACCTCAATGATGAAAAATTGTCTGCAATCCTACAAATGCCTACTCTGGTCTCGTAGAAGATCGGTAGTGCCCGAAGTATTTGACGAATGGGCGGTTTTCAATGCAAGACATTTCTCGCCACAGGTCAGTCAGCGTGAAATCCCTCTTAAACGAGGGGATTTTAGCACGTGACGCTAAGGGGTGACGATCATCAGTCTCTAAAGGATTACAAAAAAGCGAAACTCACTTGCTTAGCTCCCACCAGTCTTCTAATTTCAATTGATGCTGGCATAAGCCAGACTTCCCATCAATCCCGTTGAACATAATCAAAGGCCACAATCACTGATTCCAATCGTCTCTGCCCAGTATCTGCAGTGTGATGCAGTTTGATTCAGAGGTGAAAGGTCATAGTCATCGGGATGATCCGTAGGCGGCTCATTCCCGGGAACAATTATTAATTGATTACTTGACCCTTTATACTGCAGCGGTCTGCACGATTTGATGAGAAGCATTGGACTTCGACTCATCTTGTGCAGTACACAAGCCAAAATTGCATTCATCAATTTCGGCCAATTTTTACGATGAGTCCATAAAAACGAAAGGATATAGAGAATACAACAAAAAGGTATCGCACCGATAGACTGGTGCGCATCTGTCCACGATCAACACCGCATCAGCACAAAGCACGCTTGTCTCAAGAGTGTCTTTAATGTACAACAAGCAATTACAGTGCGGTCTACTTATTAATAAACATTTTTGTACATTCCACAGCCCTACACAGACCCATTATTCGACTTCTCAACTTAAGGTATCTGAAGAACGAACTCACAAGTCAAGAGCAATAGCATGCAAAGTTCATAGCTAATACCAGAACCCATCGAAACCTATTATATCCAACGTTAGTTACATTAAACGAAGAAACGAACCCTTTAGCTTCACACTAAACCTTAAAGCCTCTAATTCAGATAGAACAACAGTGCATAAACAGACGTCATTAATCTTCGAAGAAATAAAAGCAGTGCTCCAGGGTGAGGAAAATTATTTTGTAGCAGAAAAGTCCGTTTATTGATTTATTAAAGAAGGAAACCAGAAAATAAAACTAAGCGATCTTATTCATTTAGCACATAGGTTGACAATGTACAAACATGTCGGAATTCTCTCAATCAGCAATGAGATGTCAATGAGCACAACAGCGTGATGGAAATCGGGTATAAGAGTCAGTTATATCATAAAGAATGAGATTTTAGTGTATGAGTACGTTCATTTAAAAAAAAAGTTTCTTCGAAAGAAGCTCTCGCGCCTATTTGATGGGCCCGTGTTTGACGAGCTCGGTCCAATATTACGTCCCTCCGTTGTCACAGCCATCTCCCCCTCCTCCTCTTCTACTACAGCCTCGCTTCTGGTTCGATGGAAGATGGCACTGCTACACGTTCTCCTAGATTTCCCATTCTTGCCCACTTTTAGTTTTTTGAAATATGAGAAAGATGTGAGTACAGACGGTGAGGGATGAACAATCATGCTACAAGTATCCAGGACAGAGTCCGAAGGATGGTGACGATTAACCACCTCCGCATCGCCAGAATCTTCACCACGACCTTCATTGAGAGTAATGAGGCTACTCCAGCTTGTTAAAGTTTCTGGAGAGTAATTTCGCTGAGTTATCTTCGATTTTTCAGCTGATTGTGTTGCTGCTGCCATTGACTTTCGCAGCGGAGGGGCGACTGGGATGCGAAAAGGAGAGGTGAAGAGGTTCTTTATGGATGTGGAACTGCTGGTTGCAGAAACCCGTGAAACTGGGTGATTCACACGACGCGAGAGGTTACATTCAGAGGCAGACTAGAACAGAAGATGCTAACACCTACATTAATCCATTTTATTGGTAGGCAAATGAATTCAAGGTCAGATAGAAATCAAATGAGTATAAGCACACTTGTAAGTTTACAACGTATTCATGAGGATTATGAATCGGACAGACTCAGGGAAGATGCCATTTGGATATGATGGTCTAGAGTTCTGGACAAGCGAAACAAATGTAGAAGTGGGGCACCCATCAACGGCATCCACCATCAGTAAAACCTACCAATTTCATACCGGCCACATCACACTTTCAAAACTATTTAATCCAACACTACCAAAATGCGCACAATACCGTTATCGTGGAAAGACTCAGTAGACATATCAAATAGCACAAACACTTCCGACCCCCAAGGTGAAATGCAGACAACTTAGCTGTCTAAAAGGAAGAATATGTAACATACGAAAGATGAGGAAATAGACCATGTCCCAATAGTATTGTTTAACGACCGAGGCTACAAATAGACAATGTCCCCATTGGATCTAAACAGATCATGAGTTATGATACCGTAAGGTAGGTCAAGTAAGCTAGCCATTTCAGGTATACACAGAGATAATAGCGCTTGAAATAACGTAGCCTGAGTTACCTGTTAAATTGTGTAAAAGAGAACGTCATAAGCAAACCTTATCGAGTCCTGCAGTTCCAGGAATGCGTGGATCGACGGATCGAAAGCGAGGCACCAACCAACAAGTTGCACCTCTTCCTGATAATGTCCTTACCACCGCATTGTCCTCGTTACCCTCGTCTTCGTCCGCAGTCGCCAATGGAGCCACCCTAGACATAGAGCTTGAAGTAGAAGCCGTGCGCTGCTGGTCTCGTTGACCCTGCCGTCGCTCCGATCGCTTCGATCGACGAATACCCGCCAGGAAGGAGCGATAAATACTTTTTCGGGTGGCATTCCTAGTAGAAAAGCATCAATCAACTTGCCAGTAAAATGCATTTAGAACCTCCACGCCGATTTGAAGCAATAAATTAGACTTGTTATAACCAACATTATCAAGGACGAAAATAAAAGTAGCAAAACAAAAGCACTAGAAATAACGATTCAGCACTTACATTGACGACCTTTGATTACGACATTTGACTGGACTGAGTTGTTTTGCAAAACAAACAACAAACGATTAAGCTTTATTTTCTTAAGCCGCAGTGAAGACTGAGATTTACATGGCCGGTAGAATGACAATGACTGTAATAAACCGATACCAATGGAAACTTACATAAGTCCACCGAAGGACTGCCTACCATAACCACCACCATATGTGGAACGGGGGCAATTCGATCGAAGGGAGGTGGTTGAGGAGGTTGCAGTATTAAGATCTTTTCTGGTCTTTTTGCTCGTGGCAGTGGATGGGACAGCAGGTGGGAAGAATCCGGGCCAAGGACCCGCAGACGAGCAGGAGTCTATGGAAACAACATCATCTTCCTCGGCCCCACCGTCGTAGGAGCTTTTTCTTTCACCCGATGTAAGTTCCTCGCCCTCCTCATCAGAAATGAACTCCATCCATAACTTTTTCCTCTCCATCTTTGAAGCAGAAGTAGCAAGAGAATCAGCTACGAATGCGGTGCTTGGAAGAGTGGCAGTGATGGCAACATTTTGTGAAACGTAGCTCTCATTCAATAGCTGCGACTCGGCTTCTATTGTCTCATCAAACTTGTTCAGTGTCTTGGTCGACAACTTCATTGGAGTTGCTTTGGGAGTGTGAGAAAGCAACTGCAAAAAAAGAAATTAACAGCCGAATTTGGGATAAATTAGAAGAGAACCTGAAGCATAAAAATCAAATTAAAGCAGTTTCGGTGCTGCATTTAAGACATCAAAGTGGAGCAATAAAACACAATATCAGACGGTCGAACCCTTAAACAATGCAACCGCAAAACAGGTTCTCCACAAAAAATGAACCTGCATTTTAAATAAACCATAGAGATGCAAAATCCAGTTAAATGTTATGAGATGAAAAAAAAAATCTATTGGAATTGAAGTTGTTCGCATCACGCAAATATGAACTCCTCCAGCATCCCTCAATTTGCCTTTCGAGATGGTAACACGAAGTCCGGCTGTGTCAAATGATCTCAATCTTTAGCACACAACATCTGGACAGGGTACAGACAACAAATACAAGTGAAGGTCGAATGAAACTCAAAAGTGTCTTTATAAAGGCAAATAAAAACCAAAATTTCAGCAAACGCATGGATCGAAGAGAAGAATGGCAATAATTAAATGGTACTAGAAGAATAGTATAGAAACCCATTCAAGGCACCTTTGGATGATCCAAATGCAACAAGGTAGTAAGCATAGGGATGGAAGCAAACCTAGGAACCCACCCCAGTAAATATAGATCCGAGGACAGAAGGACGCGAAGGTGTGGCGAACCTCGAAGGTACGTTGTGATACTGGTGGTGATCTTCCTTGTCAGCAACAGCGGCGGCGGCAGTACAGCGAAGTGAGATGCTGGAGGAGAGAGCCGTGCTCGAGGCGCTCTCGAGGGTCCAGAGTGGGGGTCCAGAAACGTGAGAGATAATGTATTTTCCGCCCTGTCGCATGGTGTTGTTGCATTCATGCTGATGAGATAACAGTGAAGACCCATTCGCATTACGCGTGTTTGCTGCACGTCGTGGCGTCTTCAGAGATATGGCGCGACCCAGATGTCGCGAAAATCTAGAGCATACGCAGCAAAGCAAAATCACTGAGGGTCCGGCCTGAAAGTTCGATGCGAATTCGTTACAGCTACCGATATAGCCAGATCTTACAGTGACCATTACAGACAAATACCGCCCTCGACCACTGATCGATCTTATGCCATTATAAATGTGTGGATTAAGCTCCTCCAAAATGACAAGCTGTGCAAGTGAACTCTGCAACCAAAGACGGTAATAACAATCTGAATAGATTAATTAGAAACCAACTACATATGCTCACAAAACAAGTATAAATCTTTTGAGGGACAAACTTCTGAGTAGACTTGGTATATAAGTGGGGTAAATGAAAAAGTGAAAAATCTCTGAAAAGCTAGATCGAAGTACACATTAGTCACGTCGTCAGAGACGGTAACAGCAGCGAAGAACTAAATTTTGCAAGAGAACGCCTTAGTAGTACAAAGTAAAATTTTTGCGAACAAGTATTAGCATAAGCCATGGGATTCCTGATTTAGGAAACGAACCATTGTAATAATAATGCCAGTTCCAAATACCTGTGAGTTCAGAAGAGTAAGTTTGTAGATGCGAAACAATGTGAATGTACTCATAAGGTGGGTAAAAGCTGAATTGAAAGGCATGCAGGAAGCACGCAATGAAGGAAGCTCTCAAACAGCTCACCGAAAATGAGCAAGCAATATCCCAGTGGTTTCGTCAAAGGATGTGCATCCTACCGATTTGCTAATCCAATATTAACATTAGACCAGGAAAAGCATGAATCATTAAGCGTTTTTTTTGTCCAAGTGTAAACTCAACAAACACCTTAAACCATTCTGCAAAAGGCCTACCCTTTCCATTTGTACATAAGGGATGAAAATTAAACAACTGAACCGGCCACACTGATTGTGAAATGAAAAAAAAGGTACAAAAGCCGGGAAAAATAGCTTCCAAGTGATAAAAAGCGCAAACTCACTTTTTCGATTTGAAGGACCCATTACCAACACTACTAAAGACTGTGTCTAGGTCAAAGGCCAGTACCACCTCAGGCTCCATTTCGACAAGAAGATCCTCAGGAATGCTAGGTACGAAAGACACCTGCATTACATTGCGACATAGGCGTCGAAGAAAATTAGTCTTTGCCTCGTGCACACAATGCTGTAATCTGGCCACAACGCTGCCCTCATCTTCCTCCACTTCTTCTGCCTGCATCTCAGCAATGGCACCGACCCCCTCCAACTCCTCCGCGTTATCAGCGGATACAAGGTCATTTCTAACATCTTTAAAGGAAGAGGGCCTTCGTCCAGCGGTAACGGCTGCCACTGCAGACTCTACTGCCTCCGGACACTTGCCTGTGGCGATAGCCGCAGTGGCGGTGAAGCTGGCTGCCAGGCAGAATGTAAACATCTGATCACGCTCTTCCGAGGCACCTCGAACTATGAGAGAGAAGGCAGCACGTTCTGGGGACATAGTGCTTAGATCTAGAACTCGTTTGATGTCCTGGAGCTTAAGAAGCAGTAGATGGGTAAATTTTTGACGCTTCTTGCCGTCAGCTCCACGGCCGAAGTTTGTAACCCCAGAGGCACCGGAGTCGGCGCGTGAAATCGAAGTGTTCCGTCTGCTGCCGCCCATTGAAGAGGTTCCAGCTGCAGAGTTATCGTCACCACCATTCCCTCCCTCATCACAGATTCCAGTAGCAAGAGAACCATGTGAGCCACCTACAGATTAGAGTTACGTTAGATACTTGAGGATGTGATGTTCTACGAATGCAAGGGTGGAAACAGACACTCAAATTGACCGCAAGAAATTGTCGCTAGCACCACAGTTGGGCAACTCAACATAAATTTTTACGCATACGTTTTCATATAATGGAGTTAAAAACAAATTCCGAAGATTGGATGATTTCACAGCACCACTATTAACGGGTGAAGTCCACGTATAGCTCCTTACGCCAGTATTACCAAAAACGCAACGCTAGTAATGGTATTGAAAAAGGACATGAAGGTATTAAATTTAGCGAAGTCACCTATCGAGACAGCATGTAAAACGAAAAAAAAGAGGGAAAGATTTACGAAGACCTAATGATATAAAAAACTTTCAACGTTAAAAATATCGAAAATGCAACCCAAGGCGCAGCCACATTTTGGAAAATCCCTGCGAAATGCTAATATTCTCTACCAAACAACACAGGCAAAGTAGTGTATCGTGTCTGTCGTGTTGTGGCGCAAATAAATTGGGTTCGTGTACACCACGGCAAGAGTTGGGGTAACTTAGCTGAGATTCAAGGAGCATTTGTAACTGAAAAACACGAGACCCATGTGTGGAATATTAAAGTTGTGCAAAAATGGAAATGCTAAAATAAAAAGCCATCGTATTTAAGGACCCATTACAAACCGATGTAGAGGATGGTCTGGATAAATCTCAACCGCTAGACCTGATAGAGCACAAGACACCAATCAATTAATGCCAAATCATAAGGACCTATAGCGAGTAGACCTCAGAGGTCTGGACAGTACACACACCTACTAGATCAGAGAAATAGCCGGGTCTAATCACGTACATAACTAATTTTGTAAACAAGCTAAACAAGCATCTTGTCTTTTCAATTAAGACGCAATTATCTAACATCTCCACCAACATGAACTGGTTTCTTACAAGTTAGTACCCACATTTCATGTGGGTGGATTTAAGGACAATATGGTGATATGATAATCTGGAGCCGTACTGAAGCATCTGATGAAAAAAGAAAGAACTTACCTTCAACGGCCTCCAAAGCTGCTTGAATGGCATGATTATCGCCAGTGTTTCGTTTCTTCGGACGCGCAATCTCGAGGCAGTCAGTGAGGAGGAAGAGAATTACAGGTTCGCAGGTGGGCGTACCACTAGCATTAACGTCGAGCTGAAAGACATTAAGTTGACAGACCAGGCTGCGTGACGAGGATAACATCTCGGGCTAGAGGATCGAAGGGAAATCGATCAGCTGACAACTCTACTGACAACAAGCAAGTAGCAAGTGCCACTTACAGGAGCTCCATTAATGTCATGATAGAGATTTAACAAGGAAATGTGCTCTTCGTTCTTCTTTAGACGCATATTTATGTGGTCCAAGATGGCAGAGAGCTTAGAAGCGAAGATAGATACATCTTCATGGTCTGGATGCGATGCGGGAGTGAATTTGATGATGCCTGAAAGTTAAGCTGCATACATTACCATGCAGGAAACTAAGCAGCAACTCTTCTCAGTATTCGACTCTAAGCAATGGCTTTACATCGTCCTGTTGGTTGTTTAAAGAAAGGACAGATTGGACTTTGACAGCAAATAATTGCCAGACTAAGAGGCAAGCATACCCTGGATGAGAAGCAACATGGAGGGGAGACGTTGAACAGGACGTACTAGGAGATCTGAGAGGCTCTGACGTCCGGACTCCTTACGTCTTTCCACCTGACGCATGAAAGCCAAAAATCTCGGATACTCACGACCTAACTGCTGTAGGTGTGGAGCACTGTAGAACTGCATATAGTGACTATATACCTATGGCGGGAAAAGGCCAATTATATTAAAAATTTCTCAATGATCGTAGATCATGTGCATCAATCAAGCACGACCTTGGATAAAGTAACACCAAAGAACAAGTGCTCTAAATCCAATGAATTACCAAACATTGCATGATTGATACAACCTACCGAAATATGAACAGGTAACCTCACTGCAGTTAAAGTCCTAGAGACAAAGCCAATATCCGGGAACACATGCACTCAAGTAAATAGGAAAAATAATAACCAGATTTACTTTAATTTCCTAGTCAAAAATGGGCAGTATTAAAAGCTCAAAGCTACACGAAGCTCAGAAAGTTAAGTTCTGACTCACTAACTTAAACCAACGGGTAAAATGTTGCCCAAGAACCGCGTTAGCAACCAACAAATACTGCAGGAAAACCAGAATCACCCAAGGAATTTGGTGAAGGATGAATTAATTTTACAGGATCAAGGATTAAAAGTACAAAGCCAGAAAAGTAATGTAAAATGAAGTTCCGATGATCGAAAGGGAAAACATTTAGCGTGAGGTGAATCTATGCGCATTCAAAAATGCATGATAAGGATAGGTAGTTGTGTTAAAAATAATCTACTTTTTCCATTTCATCTATGTAGGGTAAAACGATTTCGCCTAGTCGACTGGTTTCCATATTCCAAGTACTCTCAAGCTCAGCGAGTCGCAAATGAAGGCGTTTGTGGAGTTGATAGATGGGTATTAGTTTTCCAAAGACGATGTCCGCCTCCGCCCTGGGTAGAATCGGTCCGCCTACTTGATCTTCAGCGATCACCTCCTAAAGGCAGATCGGTGAATTAGCAAAAACACTAGCTTGAGGAGGAAAATTTCCGGTGTCGCAAAAATGTACATCGGCAAAGGATGTTAGAAAATTTATCTAAGTATCTATGGCCAAGAGTAACAAAGACATTTCATGCAATAAAATATTTGAAATATCGGGTAAAATAGCACCCAGTACATTTCAATTACGAGTAAGTGCCAAGGAAGCATTTTTTTATAGCTACGACTGCAGTGTGCAAGAAATTGATGCAATAGGTCAGTAAAGGCTTTCAGAGCACCTTCCAACTTCAGTCAAGCTTTATTCGTAAAGGTGCATCCGATTTTTACACTGTTAACATGGAGTGGCGGGAAGTAGTAATTGACAAGGCGGGAAAAATTTCTAGCGCACTCACTGACAGTGCGGTCTGTGTCAGATACTCCAGAATGTTCAAATAATTGCGCTCCGTAAGAAGAAATTCGAAGACCCTATGTTGCCTGTCTTTGAGACGTGATTGCAGGGGCGTCTTTTTGTCGGCTGCACTTGGTGATGCTCGGTAGAGAAGCGGGGAGTGCTCTAAGGAAATATTTAAAAATGGATTGGTAAGTGCGTAAGGTCGGGAAATATACAAATGACATCAAAAGAAATGGGACCATAACGAACCAAATGATGTTTTAATTGTCTCCAGTGGTGTACGCGAGAATGGGGATTTCGATTTTTCTTCGACATCCTCCCCTGATTGCAGCCGCATTTGCAACTCTGATGATGGAGTGGAACAGTTATGAGCCAAGGAGGGGGATGGAGAGGAAGTCTCCAATAGAATGAATGAATTTGCACCTCGTGAGTGGCAGCGATTTGAGGATAAAACCAGCAGTGGATCTGCCAACTGAGCGATCACCTCTTCCCTACTAATATGATGGTCCATATTTTCGTCATTCTTTTGCAACTCAGATTGATCAATGTCTGTATGAAAACAGCATGCTGAAAGAAATAGTAAGCGAGGAAATAATAATGACATCATAGCCCATTCGACTCACTTGTAGGAGAAATGCAGCTTTGAAAAGCCAATTCGCATCCACTTGCGTCTTGGCTAGGGCTTCTGTTCTCTTTCCCTATCGTTCCAGTGGACGGACGATAAGCGGCTTTTGGTGAAAAAGGATCAACAGAGATACATTGGGACGAAAAGAATGAGGCATGTGGGGAGTCCATGGCTCCAGCATCGTGAATATAAAGAAAATCCTGTGGATGGCATATGTAAGTGGACTGTAGCGACTTCCAGAACCAATCCAGTCGGAGCACAGGAACACGGAAAGCGACCTCAGTGAGTCTGGCATGCAAGTCGAAGTCATTTGAACAACAACCGAGCTTGGGAGATGATATTGTATTGACGTCCGCATTTGGACTAACTAGTAAGGCACTCATATCCTATTACGTGAAAGGTAGACATGAGCCAGGATTAACACATCCAGTGACGAGAGAAAAAGGAATGACTTACAATGACATCACTTCTCTTATGCCAGTCATCAGCAACAACCACATGAGTGAGTCTTTCATCTGAAAGATCCTTTGCGAGAGTCCCATCGTGTTCTTGGACGATAGACTCAAGTTCGGCCAAGGTCTCACTCTTTTGTGAAAATCCGATGAAGAAGAGGCAACACGCCTGGAAGACTTTTCCACGGTGTTGATCCTAAAGCATTAATAAGTAATGTATACCAAAAGGGCAACGAACAACAAAGTCTGGATCGCAAGCGTTGAGATCAGGATTTGAATGCCTCAAGTTCCACGCATCTTCAACCCAGGAAACTTTCATTGTGGCGACAGTGGTGGATGTTAACGCAGCTTTTCTAACCTTCTCTCCAGCACAACGAAAAGCAACTAGGTGCGTCACACTTTGGTCTAGTTTTCTTCGCATACTACCACCCATCCAATTAACTAAGGATGCAATCTGGTTCTACAAAGGAGGCAAGCGTAAAGTAATGGCAGTGCAACACCAAAGAGGGTGACGCTATCCAACTTACCACCACAGCAGGGTCACGAAAACCCGTGATCGCAACAACGGCACCGACCATTGCGAAAGAAAAAACAGGCCTCGACTTTAGCCATAGTATATCGCGAAATCGCATGGCGAATAGACTTGGAAGCCCATAAAACCGGGAGTTTGGATTAGCAATACAAAGAGACTTCAACTCGGCGGAGTTTGGAAAATCAAACAGCAAAACCGCCTCCGGAAGATCAGATGTACACTGTGAACTCGGGAGTTGCCTCCCTTTCAGCTTTTCTATATTCGGTATGTACAGTATGTTCAAGGAGCGACCAACATCCTAATGGAATTAGCTGAAGCACCACTCTACCTCTATTAACTTTAGAAATAAAGGATTTGAAAACACCTCGTTGCCCACAACAGTAAGGTGAGAAAACCTCTCCCAGAACGTCGTAGACGTCAACATTTGCAAAACAACCGAACTTCCCGCCAACGGAAACTATTAAATAGTCGGTTGATTAAAATAAAATTCGAGGGGAAATTCGTCTTTCGTGGTCAACAAGGCAATTTGTTGGCACATTTACTGATTCATTGCTTGAAGTAACATTAATAAAGTTTTAAAAGTTGCATCCTATTTCCCGGAAATGAGGTAGCGCATCACTTTGACGTTTAACATTTACATCTGTTCACTCTTAAATCCCTCATATTATATGTTTTGGTATACTTAACATAATTATTCTATTGTAATCACGAGACTTATAGCGTATAGTGACTCTCCTGAGTATAAAAGAATTACCATGGTTATCCTAAAACAAACAAAATTGATTCTAGAGCAGAAAATATGTGTAAATGAGAGTAGAAGAGATTGGAACTATTGGCATGAGCTTGAAGCCATTTACTTTGGGGCTTGAAATCTGACAATCTATAATGCGAATCTACCTAGCTACTATGTGTTGTAAAACGCTACTAATCGGAATGCGAACATTCGGCATACCTAAGGGTCAGTGTGTAGTGTTTGAAGACTTCAGTGCAGTTGTAGAAGTCGTTGGCCATATCTGAACATTTATGATCCGTGGTCTGGTGCGAAAGTCAACTTAAATTCAGGTGGCGCTCTCAGCCCTACGGTCTTGGATGAATGAGTAATAATCCCATCCAGAGCATACGCTCTGCACTTGCGCCCAAGAAATTTGTCATAAGTGACCAGCAACAAAGAAGCAGTCGTAACAAAAACAAACTCGTTTTTCGTTGCTACCAGTGCAACGTCCCATTCGTTTGTAGGAAGAATTGGGTATGGCTGAATAAGTATCTTCACACGAAAGACCAGCCCACGCAGCACAAGCGGCATGGTCGCCGAAGTGGCCTCCATTCGTACCGGTAATAAAATAAACCAAGTATCACAAGCCCATGTGCCTAACCCCAAACAACTCGGACGAGAATTGGCACCTTATTAATAGCGGAAGGTGAAAGGACGTCCAACATTTTTCATTTATGCGCTAAAGATACATCGTTGCTTTTGGCAATGCTAAAATGCTCAACATCCCCTCTAGTGGTAAATATACGAAATGCCCAAAGCACTCATGTTAACTCTTACCAAAAGTGTCCAAGATCACTTTAGGCCTTGTAACATCTACTACAAATGTTGGGCTGAGTGTTCGACTGGAACTGCATGGGGATATGTACGGGCTAGTAGGCTTTAAATGGACACAAAATTACCAGAACTGTAAGCGGACCAAAAAAGTCAAAGGACCCCGCTTTTTCAATGAGACAGTTAAAACAACCTTTGTTCACCGAAGGTTGGAACTGTATCAGGCCAATATTTAAAAAATGTTTTTCTACTTTAGTACTTTTGGGAAAAAAGACATTTGTGTAGGCTAATTTTGCGTTCAATTTGCCTTCTTCCTATAAAGCTGCTGGAGCTCACAGGGAGCTGCACATTTGTTTAGATTAAAAAAATTATCGAACAAAATATTGTCGATTAGAGAATTAACAATTATCCATTTTGCCTCTCAAACAGAGCGCAAATACTAGTGTGATCATTTTTATCTATTTAAAGCTCTCCTCAATTTTAATGAATCGTTTTGACTAGACTGTCTTCTTTTGCCCATCATAATTGCTGATGAAAGAAATGCGTACACCACACAAGGATTCAGTAGCCAGACCATTCATCTAGACAAGATGCAACGCTTGTCTATGCTGTACCACGAACTGACCTTCTTCTGTCTTAATTCCCCCTATTTTGTGCTCTAGGTAGGATTTTCTAGCAGCTGAGCCTTGTCATATTGTCCGACATCAACTGCTTTCTTATAAGCAGACACTGTTTAAGAAGCGTGCATACTACCTCGGTGGGACTTCGTTTTTGTGTGGCACAATGTCAGCAGAGTGAAGAGTAAGAATCGGAGTACTGTGAATGTGGCGCATCGAGACGGCCCACCGGCTAAAGAAAGCATTAAGTTTGCGTAATACCATGTATTCGAGAAGAAGATTAGATTGAGCTTTGACTTGGCCCAAAAGCTGGCCAACGCGTACAAGAGTAAGGCGAGTGCCAGAGTGGCCCACAGACACGCAGGTAGTCACACAAATAAAGTATTGCATGACCCTTTTGATGCGGGAGGCATGGGTACCACCAAGTCTTTTGATGACACCAAACCCATAACTGCGCCTTTTGAAATGGATGTGATACGATAAATGGCGCAGCCAAGGTTTTAGGTTTCTTAACGAGTACATTTTATTTGCACGTGACTTGATTAACATCACGTTCGGAGGCTTTCCGATTTGCGGCAAAATGCATTATGCATGGCCAAATACTTTTATTCCGACAGGAAAAACAGAAGTGAGGTGCTGTAGCCTGACTCGAAGGCCGTTTCACATAGCAGAAATAAGATGGCAGCCAAAGTGACCGCCATTCACACAGGTTGTCAAAGTATTACGATCAATGCAATGATTTTGAGCATCGTATGCAAGAACAGATCAATTTGCATAACAGTAAACGGCATAAAAATAAGTTCGTCACTCTCCTCCACGCCATGCTTAAAGGCACATGCGTTAGCAGAAGTAGACCTTCAACAGATAAGGACTGTAGTCGCATGTCTTATGCTCCCTTCTTACTTCATTGAAGTGAGTTATTTCAAGCTGCCAAGTATGTTATAATATCACCCTCCCTGACCGGAGGTGACCACCGTGTTGGCAAGATGGATGAACTAAGACTTCAGTGGATTCGAAACGTTTAGTCCCTAAATTGACGACCCAAACTGATTGCATTATAAATGAATTCTTTATTGTATGCGGTCCCTCCATAGAAGTTCATTTCAGTTGTCCTTTTGCAGACGAATTATGCAAATTTGTCTTTTAATTGGTAACGTCTGAAAGTCATTAAGATAGGCAACATTGTCCTTGCGGAACAAGTCTAGACGCAAAGAAGGAGTTTATTAAAGTTCTCTCATTTCCCAAAGTCCTATTAAGGAAGCCATGTCTAACTAAACGCGGATTTTATCATACTATTTCATAACTCGAAGAGTATCGAATTTTGTAAAAAATAATGGGGAGGTTGTCAATGCCAGGCTTACGCACCGATAAAATTCTGCCACTTTCTGCGGATTTGATTATAGTTTTTAGGTGATGTAGGCATCTAAGCCCGCCGTTGACTAAAGTTACCTTCGAATGTCCCTTTTGACAGTGTACACAATCCGGTCGCGGGTACACATAGCGTCACTGGTTTTTAGAGTGGGATTTATAATTTATACAAGGAGCTGGCTGCTTCTTATTTACCAGGTGGGACAAACCTGCGAGGCAAATACATCGTCCCCTCCCTCTTTCCTGAAGCATGTACCTCCACAGCAAATAACATGGAAGGAGTGTGCGGACAATACATCACAGCAAAGTGGCATCCCGATTTCTGGATCAGCGGCATAGGTTTGCATTTAAAGAGTCTGACACTCAACCCGTGTTTGAAGTGGCATTTCATTACTTTCGGGCCAATGACATGGTAACGGGTCACTTGTTTATCCTCTAACTTGCAAGAACTTGGTTGCAAATCAACTTTGGTAAAAAGTTTAATGTGCTCGCGAGTAAAATAGATACTATAAGCATCAGACGCAGTCGTGTGGTTTGGGTAAAGAAGCTTGGAGGTCTTATGTCTGTTTTCACGACGGCCTTCGTTAAATTAAAGTTAGCCATACGGAACGACGTTTGGCATAAAATTATGCTTTTATTTTCAAAATTCAACTTAGATGGCAACTTATTTTAATACGTTTGAGGAAGTGGGCTTCCTATGTCCAATAACAGTGGTTCCTATGTTTCCATCACATCGTCTCCCTATAAAAATGCCACACTTTATAGAGAGAAATTTCTTTGTTTGAATGCATAAAAATGACAGATAAACAACCAACACTCTTCTTAAAGCGTCATCAACGCCTGAACAGAGGCATGATCAAATGCCTTGGGAGAATTCAAACAACCAAAAAGAGCACACAGACTGGCTCCAATGTCTAAAAGGAGAAATCGCACAAAATTATTGGAAGAAAACGTAAAGGTAGGGTGGATTTCGAAATTGCGGTGACTGTCATCAAGGCGTCTTTGGAGTGCAACCCAACGCTTCTAAGCCCTGGAAATAAATTATTGCTGCTCGATTACTAAGTGGACTTTCATCTCTTAACAAAATATTTGTGCCAGAAATGAGAGATCTTACGACATGGGAAAGTTATTACAATGTTAACATCAATATGCATCATAAACCTCGGTAAACTTGGATTTTTAGGACGACTTTTGCAATTTCCTGAACCAAGACATGGAAGCATAGAAAGCCATAAGGACGAGAGTTTATATTTTATGTGGCGAATGTAATTTCTGCTGGATAAAGGAGGTTATTCCCACGTAACCAAACAAACTAGTCCAACCCAAGTAGGAGCGCACAGGTCAACCTAACTGTTTATCACTCGCATTCCTTCCAGAAACGAATACACACACACATGCACGCACACGCACAACACTTGGGATTCAAACAAGGGTCGAATGGCGCCCACGGGTTCGCAAATGCTGAACAGCATACACGCACTGGGCATACGTACAGCCACGTTTGTGATTGGCTGATGCAGCTCGCCCACGGCGGTGCAATCAATTTCCACGGCCCCTACACGTAATTGCAACAGCGAACACACGCACACACCTTCTTCCTCGTACACGAGCCCACGTGTGCCAACTGCAGTTGCTGCGAGTGGCCTTCCTTCCACTTTCATTGCCTCAACTCACTCAGGCATTTGGGCACTGCTCCCTATCAGCACATACGCCTCACATCCTCAACTCCTTTCAGGCCACCTTTCTTCTCCCCTCCCTCCAACTCAGGCTATCAAATTCTAAAAGAGAGGAAGGAGTAGCACACAGGCGCATACACTCCCTCTGGGTCGTTCCACTCATGGATCTTTTTCTATAACTCTCTTAACTCATGGCAACTGCAGAAGGAGGTCGATTCGACTTTGATGATGGTGGCAGCTACGTGGGTGAGTGGTGCGAGAACCGAGCTCATGGCTTTGGTATCGCTACGGGCCCGGATAATCAGGGAGAGTACTCCGGCGAGTGGAACATGGGCTTCGAGTCGAGGGGCGTCTATGTGTGGCCCTCGGGTAACCTCTATGCAGGAGGCTGGCTCAAGGGCAAGCGGCACGGAGAGGGAGTGCAAATCAAGGGCCGATGGATTTATCGGGGCGCTTTTACGTCTGGATTCTATGGACGCTATGGAGTCAAGGAGTCTTTAACTACATGTGCGCGGTATGAGGGCAGTTGGCATTTAAACCAGTTTGATGGGTTCGGCGTGGAGACCAACTCAGATGGAAGTAAGTTGTATGTATGTAATTCAACAGCTGAATCTATTTCTGCTGTTGAGGTAATGTTAGGTCCACTATACCAAAGATATTTTGGGCCAATTTCCTTAGCGAATCAAATTGTAGTGCAAATAGCTGGGCAAAAATGTAACACAAAATTTAAGCTCTCGTCTTGATTTCGTTTTAACAGCCAATCAGCGTCCCTTGGACATTAGAAGAAATAATTTTCATGCGAAATGATGGTCGATTGCATGAAATCATGAGAGTATAAAGTACTAAACGGAGGAAGACGATCTGTTTTGTGGAGTTCAGAAGAGACACTTGACTGTTGGCTGAAGCTAAAGCACTGATTTGAGCGAAAGATGGGATTAAAGTGCTAGCGACTTCGGAGATAAAACGCTTGAACTTTAAAAATCAAATCATTGAATGGCAGGTGATGTCGCGCTTCTGAATGACGGAATTATGATCAACGCAATTTACTTCCCCATTATTACCATCAACCTTGAAATCGTAGCGCAATCGACTTAAGTCAAATCAGTACCAATTCAACCCTTCTTTTAATCTCTGAATTATCTATCTTGACTGTCAAAAGGCCTGCGAAGGTCACCACTGCCCTACAGGGAGAACAGCAAATGTAGGTTATTTCGGCCTTTCAAAGGAAAAAATGTCATCGTTACATAAAGACCTAAGCAACTCAAAGACATTCTGGGACGAGTCTTTCGCAAAACAGCAATAAAAAGCGTGAAGTTGGGAGCAAACAAAAAGGGGAAAAGGAAGACTTTTTTGGAGTTAATTGCATCAATCTCTCAAAGATACGTTGGCAAGCTTCATTCAAAGTACCAATAATAATTTACTGTCTTTCTTTTCCGTCGGCAAAGTATAGCGCTTTCCTCTAAATTTGAGCTCTACAAGTCTCCTAGTCAGCGCTATCAATACAGCATCGAAATTAATCCACTCCGCCTTATTTTCAGCAAGACTGACAATGTGTTCAAGGCTATTTATGTTTTTGCCAGCTTTTAGATGACATCACGAAACGCTCCAATTGGGACTTGAGTTTGTGAAAGAGTGAAAGGATTACTAGCGTTTGTGGCATGAAATCACATTGGATGAGACCAGCATGAAATTCAAATCGTAGGCACCGAAGAAACCGTCTCCAGGCGAGCATGCGACTAAAACAGGCGCCGTTGTTATTAACGAACTCGGGCGCGTGTATAGAAGTTAAGCAACCTCTTGAATAAAAAGGCTAAAAGTCAAATGGTTCTCTGTTAAACTAGTAAGCATTAGAAGGGACTTTTCGGCCCTCCTTTTATCCACTTCAAGGTGTCACCTGATCGTAACGACCAGTTGTATCGGGAGTCAGTGGACAAGGGGTGCGAGCGCCTTGGTCTCTTCATCCACCACCTCTTCCAGACATTAATGTGGATGAGAGGACCTAATGTAGAGGCCAAGAGATCCGCCAGATCACCACGTTGGAATAGGATAGGATTGAGAGCAAGTCCATCTCCACGCTTTCAAGGGTTAAAATTCCCAGCATAAAAAGTTGCCGTATTAGTTGATCCTTTTAAGGTTAATTTTATGCCAGAATCATGTTGAAAGGACAAGAGACAACCATTTCAACCATTAAGTGGATAATCGAAAGCTATATTGGTAGTATTTCTAACTGATTGGTGCTGCAATCTCCTCATCGTGGTAAGAAGGGCGATGAAGTTGCAAAAGGAGTACGCGACACCCTGTCGAGGTGTCGGAATCCAATTTCCGCAATAACTAATAAAACAATTTTGGAAATACGTTCGCTGGAACTTATTTCCACCGCCTCATTGTAATGTGCGGCTGCTAAATCTGTCCAATCTGCATGGCATTAATTTAGTTTGTAGTTCACAACAACTCAATTTACATTGTTTCTCTTTGAAGCGTCTTCGCGGTGAAAGAGACACAAAACCAAGGTATATGGTCATTAGACCCGTTTCCACAAAATCTGCAGTCCTTTTTAACCACCTACGCCTTCTTAAGTTGCTCACTGCTTCTAGTGCTTACCTTATGCGTTGACCGTCACCCTTCATCAGTCCAATTTCTCCCCACTCATTCAAAGAACGTCGAAACGAGAGCGTGCATACATTGCACAATTCAAACAAGGTTTCGACTATGGATGCAGGATTTTGCCCCATTTCGCTAAATCGGTTTATTGCAAGGTTGTAAAACTGATTGAGAAGTTCTTCCAGCAATTTCACCTGCAAATGTGATGAGGGTCAAATGACGGCAGACTTTGCAAATGCAGCTTCTGCTTTATAACGGAAGTACCCCCTTGCAAGCTCTTTGGGCCAGTGTTGACTCCCTAAACATGGTCCCATATTTCATTTGTCTAGTTATATCTGTCAACAAATCTTTCAAGAGTTAATTTGCGTTCGTGATCTGGTTTAAGGATTCTTGACCTGCGGAGCTCGTTTTTTGAATTCGTGGATAACGATTTCAGCAAAAATCATTGTCACCCTTTGAGAGCATGGTGAAGGCGATTTTAGATGCTTGCAAATGTTCATACAGGAAGTGGCGGTGGTACCTGAAAGATTCGCTGTCGCAGTAAGGCGTATGCGACGCACCTGTTCTTTTATCTAATTTGAACGCTGTGCAAATCGTAAAATTTGGGCAAAAGGATGTGAATGAAATCATGAAGGGCGAGGAGTATGGAGAAGATGCTTTTGGCTGCCTATTCTCGGAAGTTCTGTTGGCAAATGCGTTAAACCTATGCTTCTGAATTCTCAGAGTTATGGTGTTGAAAAGGCACCTGCATTCCAATAATGAGCCTTATTTTTTCCTAAAAAAGTCAGTAATTGCAAACGTCAAATAATTTCCACGAAACGCAACTAGTAATATGACAATGGCTAAAATCGCATGCAAGCTCTCCTTTTATTGTGTTGATTTTTAGAGCTTTTAAATGCTTGAGTGGTTCGCTTCAAATGGGCTTAACGCCGGTAGACGTGGATTGCTGATGGAGCGCCTGTTTTGGCCGGACAGTTTGTCCCATGGTCTGCAATTTTGTTTTTTTTGTTGGATCACTTTAAACAATCGGTATGAGGAAACCGGTTTATTGAGACGATGGTGTATAACCTTGGGAGTTGGCATCCCAATAAACGCACTTGAT
>UYWX01000232.1:0-23973 GCA_900622495.1 Hydatigera taeniaeformis
GTACGACAAATCCCTGTTGGCAGAGTGTCTGCGTATGATTCAGGATCGTCATGCAACTCTCTGGGCCTATGTGGTTGGCGGTGGTTGCAGTGCCAGAGAGGAAAAGGACACGGAAAGAAGGGGAGGTCCTCGCTGTGGCGTTCGGTCATTGCCAACACCCTCTCAAAAGGCAGCTGCAGTAGCGGCTGCCACCTCACGGTGACGGCGTCATTACTGCCATCTTTTACATCCAAAACTGTGCAACAGACACATGCGGGTCCTCCCTCTTTCTTTCTCTCTCTTCTATCTACACTGCCTTTCCATTCGTGTGCTACGTACGTGTACATACGCGGTTATGGCTTTTGCGATGTTCATCCCATCACGGGGTCTTGCGTTTTCATGATGCATTTTTTCGTCACTTCATGCATTCAATCATTCTTTCATTTCTCTTCATTACAAATGCTTATTGCAGTGGCTTGTCTATAGTGTGGACCTCTCAATGAAAATGAGTGCTCTTTACTCCTTCTTCAATATGTCGGTTCGGAGGATAATTGCAGCTCGACAGCGAGAGGAGAGGATACCGTCATATCTTCCTTTTCCTTTCAAGTACCTTTCATTGACTTGATAATACGCAAGTGCGTGTTCACATGCAATGCAAAACAGAGATCGAAAATGTGAGTTGGAGGGAGGGGAACGGTGCTAGCTGGGAATGAGAAGGGTTGATTCTACAGTCAAAATGCTGTTTGGGAGGAAGTGGTGAGCTCATATCTCAATGCAGTGACGACAGAATAGACTGCTTTGAGCAGGCCTTTCAAGATGTCAAACTCTAAACTCACTTGTCTACAACATATGAACACGCATTGTGCTGCTGCTGCGGCTGTGTCATAGGGTCTAGAAATGCTTTGAGCAAGTAGAGCTTCAGTGAGGTAAGTGATGCAGCAATATGTGCTTATTTTGGCTTGACCGGGCGGAGATTTGCAGACATGTGGGTATGACTAGGGCGGGTGTGGACCACGGAAGTACTTTTCTAGGTTTGTTTTAAGACATGAGACTCTCATATGCCATTTAAAACCCGTTGTTATTATCAAGCCTGGTTAGCATTAAGATGTGGCAATAAAAAACGAACTACGTATACATCTGAGACAAATAGTTACTGACTATGTCGATGGGTCTGGATGCGCGGTCGCATCTCAGAAATGTACAATTGATGTAGGTTTCTGGTAAAATATTCGCTTAATATCCAAGGCGATGCAGCTGGTGTTCAAACTTTACGACTTTAGTCGGTCCCTCATGCACAATCAAATCATTCTCAGCTTTATAAATTAAAAAGTGGCACTCGCATTCCTCGTTACCGACGTCACCTATTTTTTCCTTCCTACTTTTTGGTTACATTTGATGCATCATCTCGGTTAGATATTAACCTCCACATGATACAATTTACAACACTGATGTCGTCCTCAAGGGCGTGACCTACGTGTTCACCGCGTGTTGTGGCTATGACTTGTCGCGCGCATTGTTTGGGAGAGTGAATTTTGTGATAGGGCGCTTATTACCACCTTAATTATACATAAAGAAGTAAAGAAGCAAAAAAATTTTTTCCTTTTATGTCAGTGTTTGACGTGGAAGTGGTAAAATATCGAATGTGTTATTGCCGTTGCATTAGTGTCAATGGCTCTGCAGATACGTGGAAGTAAAAATCGTTATTAGTGAAAAGACGAGGTTCGGTGCACTGCATTCATCATCGGACTCTCAAGACATGCATTGCGATGACGAGGCTTAATTATTTGTGCTTACTTATCTCCTTTTGCAAGGTAGGGTTACATGTTATTGCTGCTAGGGATGGCAGTTTAGATGCTTCAAAAGGGTGCTAATATGTGTACATGCGGTGTAGACCCCAAAATGGTGGGATATTAACCCCTGACTGAGGCATCATAGGCATTGCAACAGCAACCGTGGTCTCGCTTACCACTGCTTTTGCTGTTGTCACTGCAGCAATGTACGATAGTGGACAAGAGTTACATTCGGCTACCTTTGCTTATGTAACGAGTATCGGCGGAGATGATTAGGTGTAACTGTAAACGAAGAGGGAAGGGGGGAAGGACAGTAAGGAAAAACACAGTGGTTAATGACAAATACATTAGTAAAAAATGAAACAGTGGCTTAGAACACAGGAGTGAGTTAGAAGGGGAAAAAACAGGAAATGACCCCAACTGAACGAGGGAACCTACTCCAGCAGGAACATCAGGTCACTAGCATGTGTGTTGATGTCAATTGCACTAATCTACTGTGAACTACAAAGTACGCCACGCAGAGGAGATGCTAGATACTGCACTGTGGCTGTAAGTCCTGCGAGACAAACGTAACCATTACAACACCAACACCACCGTGATTACAATTCACAAAACACTAATGTCCGTTAATCCGCACCACCACAATCATCACCATGTCAATAACTCACAGACAAAATTTCGAGGAACATGAGGAATGTACCCACATTAGAGCTATCATTAATAAGCTCTTCTCCACTCTATGCACCCGCATCAATCGCTAGTACTGTACGTGCATGCATCGTAACCAACACGACCTTCCGCTTGCCCTCCTATCACGAACAAAAAGGCAGGAGGAGAACTCATTGCTCTGACAATAGGATTATCAAAATGTTAGTAGAGCCGCACAACTGCACACACAACAAGCAAAGTGGCGATGTGGATTTTGCCCACCTCATCATCAACATCCTTCATCGCCACGATCATCACTAACGAGGAATAGCACAAAAATATCCACATTCGACAATGAGTCCACTCTGCGAAGAGACGTCACAACAAATAGGGACATCGACAACAGCTGACGCACTCCATTCCTCACGCCCTTCTCCACATTTACCAGTCCTACAACAAGAAGAAGAAGGACAAACATCAAAAGCAAGGCATGCAGTAATGACATTCACATCATCTCACAATGACAATACCTCAGCGCATTACGTACGCGCTACAACCCCTGACAGCTTCAATTCAACTCACAACTAAAAACCAACGCGTATGACAAATCTACGAACATCTCAAGGACATACGAGAGACCTACGAGTCACACCCTTACCGCCATTTCCAAAGCCACAAATACTCATCACCCATAAAGACACCTAACACGGGCAGCATCTTGCATGTGAAGCATCCAGAGGCAACAATAGTACGGTCATTTCGAGAGATAATGCACCGAACGAAAACATAACCGCCTAACAATGAGAGCTATCCACAAGACTCAAAACAAATACAAAACGTGGCTACATCAAGCATCACCTACCCGAAAGGCGACACCACAACTCAGACACACACCTAACACAAAAAGAGACAACTACACAGATCTCCACTACATGGAACTGGCGCCGTCTCTATACAAAGTGCATGAACCCAACAAAAGGAACAACTACACAACCCCAGCGTCCCAACAATCCTTATATGAGTTGACAACTGGAAGATCAACAAGCATCCTTACAAGTACCAACCACCTGCTCATGAAACTCGTAAGTCCGCACCCCAACGCATGAGCCACAATCATTACCCAATAAATTTCAATAGATTTCCACAAGTACGTACGAACCAGCAGGCGACAGAAAACAATTCAACCTAACATGAAAAACCTAAGACAGGGAAAAAGCGAAATGCAACCGACGAAAAAATGCGAAGACACCTGTAGACAACACCCGCACAGCCACTTCGCAGACTAAATCCTCAATCCAAAATTGTGCAAACCGGATTTTCGGGCGGAAACTAGAAAACATTCACACTGATATAGACTCCATTCCTTAAAATCCCTCATGCCATTCCAACTGCCCTTATCCCCATGGCAATGGCAGGCTGCCTTCACCAACACCAATTCTCCAATTCGCCTTGTCACCAGCTATAACGGAGACTCCCACAACATCGAAGAAATTCAAGGATTTAAGAGCCATTGACGCCACCATCACCTTCTCACTCGTCTCCATCGTTATAATCCTCTGCTGCTAATTCCTCTTCGACTAGAGAAAGTACACGTCGATAGTACACGCAACATCTACCAACACACCAGCAACAACTCACTTCACTGCCCACAGACCAAAGCGACCCATGGAATACAATTTTTATTATACACACAAACATATACGAAGTCTAGAAGTCTGTTCACAAAGTGCACTTCCATTCTTCTCGTCCTACCTAAAATTACGGATGTAAAAGCATGGAGAAAACGGATAATGCAATATAGTTAACTATTTCTCATAACCATGACTACTATCGTAAAAAGCCGTTGCTGTTCGCCTACTTCAAAACAGACGCTCCGAAATTGCAGTTTGACACACGCAAACGCTAAAGTGAATAGGCAAGCTCGCAAAACACTGCATTCCCTCTATCATCAGTTGATGTAATAATGTTTAGATTCCGCTATAATTTTTATTCCAAAAAATACAATATGCCATCCTTTTTTTAAATAATATATATGTTAGAGGCATTAGGAAAAATATAGTGTCTTCCCAGCCATTTTCTCCATATTCGCCCTATCCACTGTTTGCAAATACCTGTCCGTTACTTGTGATGGATGGAAGGAAAAACTTGTAGAAAATTATATAAATTAAATTAACTTTTTAATATTGATGCTAAGCCGTGTGGCTACTACTAATTCCTTCGATCTTTTTTGCACTTTTCGCAAATACATTGATGTCCCCAGGCTTGTGTATACGAAATGAAAGTGTAATTCAATTAGCCTTAAAAAGTGTGTTACACACCATGAATGCATGCAATCATGAATGCGTATCTCTAAATGCATGTATGTACAGCTTTGCACACTACCTTCCTTTGCTACAAATGGCAGTCTTGCTACGCCACAGTGGTGAAGACGGAAAGCGAGCGCAAATGTGACACGACTACAATGCCGGTTTCTGTTGACAGAGGATTCTACGCCATGAATGAAGTATATGCCTTGCGTGGCATAATACGTCGTTCAGTATATTTTAGAGACCTCCGCGCCTGACCCTAGGAAACTTAATGTCATCGAATGTCTCATTATTGATCTAGTTGACGTGTGAAACTGTAAAACTTTAATTAGGAGTTTGTGGGGAACATCGGATGACGTAATGTGGCCTTGACGCGTCATGTGGATTGATAATGATCCACTAATTTACATAATCATTAGTCTTGTAGATTAGGTCTGGAGGACTCTAAAGGTCACTGGATGATGTAATATGCGCTTTTGTTGATCTCTTTGTCGATAATTTGGCAAAGCGTGACATCGTATTTACCAAGGTTGGGGATCATGAGGCTGTCGTCATCAACAGATTGCAAAATTTGAACTTGACATGTCATCGGGATCGATAAAGAGATAATAACTGACGTCATGATTTTTCCGAGCTAGGTCTTTTGGTTTCTAAATTACACTGGATGAGGTAGTATGCCCTTTTGGTGACACCTGAGTCGACATTTTGCTGATTTGTGGCATCACATGTCCGATGGCAGTGTCAACTTAGGGGATAGCGCTTCCCCTCCATAAAACATTTCACATTGGAGAGTTAGTCTACGTGTTGTGCAAGCGTTTGAGGCGAGTGACAGTCGGGCTTGTGAGGAGAGATGAATGATAATAAAAGATAAAAGTTAGCAATGTCTTGCTCTCCTACACCGCTATGGTTGTCCTCCTGCCACCTTACCCTGCTGTAGCACCCGCGCCGCAAAGAAGACCAATCCCACCAGATCGCAAGGGCGACAAGTGCCCGCAGTGGGCCACATTCATGAAGGCTTATCAACACGGCAACAACAGGAGCGGTGCCGACGCAACTTAGCGTGTAAGCAGAGGAGAGGACTGGCAGATACCTGCCGCGCCCACTCCACACCCGCAGCGCCACAGCGCAGCAGTTGTCTGCAGTACGGTCAATTCACTACTCTGCTCCCACAGCTAAGGGACCGACCAGCCACAGGGCGCAATGTGCGGACTATCCACGACCATCGCGACCGCATTTAACCTTAACTGTAGTAGCAGCACTGACTCAGGCACGAAGCCCCCATTTATCTCGAGTGTCCCCCCACACTCCCCCAACACTATTTGCCTCTCATCTCCTCACCAACACTTTTCACTCACAACCTATCGTTATTTATTCCTTCCTCATCTCCATGCCTACACATTCACCGCCTACCCACTTTTCCCCACACAAATTCTACATAGTATTTTCCTGCCATTCGCCATACTCCTAGTCTTGCCTTTCTTAATCCTCTCCTTGTAGTGTCTCCTCTTCCCCCTTCTCAAAGGTACCACCCTTGTTCCACCCGCACGCACGCACGCACACGAATGTCAAACCCCGTCCGGCACTTTCCACATGTCCGCTAGTTCGTTCATCCCATCTTTGCTACTGAATTAACCTCAGTAACAGCGTTAACTCTCCATGCGTGCTTCTAAGCCAATACATACGCCTACTTGTAGCCATGGTAATGAGAAAAACGGTGATTAGATTTTTGAAACAGTAAGTCAGTCAGGAGTAGACAGCTTGCAGGCAGCTGTTGACGCGACTTAGTAATCCTATGCAATGCCTAAATCAACCCGTCGACAGCCGTAATCCAAGTTGCCGTCTCCATGTCCGAAAATGAGAAAGCAACTCCTTTTGAAGAGGTTGTATAAAAATTGTCAAGAATTACAGTTCCTCCACCGTTAGACTACCTCGAATGAGACAACACTCGCTGATTTTTTCTGGGTCTTGTGGCCGCCGATAGATTGTATCACCTTCCTGGTATGCAAACCTGAAGACGCATAAGTAAATGTACCCTTAATAGAGGATGAGGATCCTTATATAACGCTAAACAATGGACGAAAAAAAGCATTGAAGAACTGAAACCTACGGCAATCTTGCGACCCAGATATTTCCATTTTCCAGATAAACGTAGCCTGGATCGCCCTCTGAACTAATGTGTGCTTTTAACTTTCCATCACTCAAAATTCGAGAAATATGCGAGGTGGAGGTCTTGAGGTCGGAATTGCCAGCATCAATCTAAAGAAAGGGAGATAATGGAAGCCAGAGAGTCTATCAGATGGTAGGAGATTAGCGTAGGCATGGAAAGATCACCTCTCGATCAAGTGTTGGACCGAGATGGAAGATGGGAGTGTTGGAGTCCACGGGACCGGGTCGGACCATCGGTGCAAAACGAACCCGAATGGCGACACTGGGAATGGCTACGTATACGCGCATCAGTTGAGCCCAAATTGTTCCATCATCGCATAGGCCATTGTCTCCACGGCTATTCCCTTCCTTTCCATCCATATCCTCAACCGAAGCCAGCACCTCTGTACCTGCTGCAGCCGTGTTCTCTGCCTTTGCGCCACCAGCTGTGGGTGAACAACGGCATGGCAGGTAGAGTGCCAGATCGCTGGAGAGAAGGCTGGAAACAGACCGTCGCACGTCGCCTCCCTGCATTGTTCCTATCATTGGACGATCCGGACCCGCCAGAAAGAAACGATGACCCATTGGACACTCCATTTCAAAACCGAGGAAGAGTTTAACACTGTCCGAATCACGGGGACGTCCCAATCGGGTCTTTGACGGAGTGCCGACTACTGACGCGGGGCGGGAAATCTGAACGTCCCAGGGGAGAAGGAAGTGACTCCCGCGTAGGAATCCGGGAAGAGACATTCCTAAAACAGATGATAATAATAATGATATGGTGTTGATGATGAGTATAAACTGGTTGAAGACAGCTTACCAGACGAATGGGAGTAGCTGAAATACTTTCCCAGTGCGTGGATAGCCCAAGAGGGGTAGAGAGGCATGCTCCCAATGGGCTGACCCAGCACAGGCATACCAGCGAAGAAGGTGACCGGTACACGCTGCTTTGCCCTGACGGCAACATTAGACACGTCAAAAGACCCGTTGGGACTGTTGGTGATGGGATCCGCAGCATCTTCCAAGCCACTCTTTTCTTCTTCACTGTAGTCTTCCCACACATTTGAGGAGTTAAACTTGGTTCTGCGAGTTTTAGTGAGGAGTTTGTGAGAAGAAATTTGCGACATACTCTCCGTACTGGCGTAATTGGGAGAAGCTTGTGGAGAGGTGATGGAGGAGACGGAATCGTCACTGTCAGAATCTAAAAGAACGAATCACCTTACTTCAAGTGTGCATGTAAGACGGGAAATACTCTCTATAGTTTTGATCTTAGTGCATACATCTTCATGATTTGTGGCAGCCTCCTCAGAGAAAGCATTTAAAATGTTAATTGTTGATTTGAAGTAACATTCCCAATTCAGTAGGTGAGACGGCTACAGCCATCAGTGACAGTGTCGAAGACTCCGAATGACCAAGAATGAAATGCATCCCTTAGTGGCAAACAATAGCCAACCTCCTTTGCTACTCTCACCTTTGCAAAAACAAAGCCAATAACACGACAATGAAGTCTAGCAGATGAACATAAACAAATTTAAAAAGGTGGAGGAGTTGAAAAAAGCATGCAAAGTTTCGGTGCCCAGTTAAGCTGATACTAAGTTTATCAGCTCTTGGCACATCTGCTTGTCACCAAACAGCTCATCTTAGTAAGTGTACTTAGGCATCCGCCTTCCAACAAAAAGCCAAGGCAAGTCAATACTAACCTCTAGCCTTCAACATATCTTCCTCTTCTGCGTCAGCCGAAGTTAAAGTGGATTTACAAGTAAAGTGAGCGGTTGTTGTTGCATCGTCTTCACCGTCTGATGATATGACCCGACGACTGTTTCGCTGAGGCAATTCAGAAAAGGTCGTCTCTAAAGGCGAAGTCGGATGCTCAAGTGCTTCCACATTTTTCTCCTCCAGGTGGGAGCAAAAGTTGTGCGCTGTACTGCTGCTCAACAGCAGCGGCGCCAATGGGATCCCGTTAACCTACAAACACACAGAGGGAGATAAAATAAGACGGATCAAGGTAAAAATAAAAACACGTGAGTAGTACCTTGCTGCAGCAAACCAGTTGGAGGGAATTGTAAAATTCCCAATTGGCCTCCTGATAGTCAAAGGGATCAGGACGCACAGCTTGAAGCCGACCGCAGTTGCAGTAGCTGATATAACGCCGGTCTGAGCGATGAGGCATCACGGAGAGGTGATGAAGGCTTGCAACCTTACCAGACACGTTTGCATCAGTTGTGTGCATGTCCTTCTTCTCCTTCTCCATTACCTCGACAGCACCCTCGATCCATGCATAGCGCCACCGCCCCATGAGACCTTAAAGAATGTTTAAGACAGCAATGAGCTTGTAAGGCTGGCATAAGCCTCAAAGCTACCAGACAATTCAGCGTTTTAAAGAAAGATTAGCAACACTATGGTTATTACAAGATAGGTGGCATTAAATCCCGCGTACGAGCTTCGCAACAAGAAGCCGGTATACAACAAGGCCTTAATGGAGAAGACTCACCCAAAGGAACATCCTGTAGGCAATCAGAGAAAACGTTATCATAGACGTGCCGACTTTTCATTCCACCTGTCCCATTAAATGCCATTGCATCTCTATCCAGCGCTAAGTTCAGTTGCTTGACAAGGCGCATGCCCAGCGATTCCTCGATAGATCGATTAGCGGTGGCGTCACCATCATTATTATCGGGAGCATCCTCTTTTGGCTGAGATTCCAGCAAGCGGAGGGCTCTAGCGATACCTGGAAATCGTTCAGGCAGTGTATGCAGCTCCTGTCGACAAGCCGCGCCCGATACGAGTACTGCTGGGCAGCCAACGCGACCGGCTAGGTAGAGACGGGCCAGACGACGAGTCAGTCGCTCCAATGTCGGAAGGACACAAGGCCCACGTGCCAGGCGAAGGAAAACGTTGTACGATGACACTACCTGCAATGAAGATTGACTAGAGATTGCTAAAAAGGTCAGCTAGATAAGATGAAGGGGATTTAATTGGTTGCCTTTGCTAGATGGAATGTTCTAGAGTAGTGGGCCGGTAGGTCCTGCCGATAGTGAGCTTCCGCAGCAGTTATAGCAATCTCACAACGAGTACTGGAGAGTCGGCGATCGAGTTGAGATTGGGTAGCGAAGAGGGTGACTGCTGTAGCATCAGCATCCCCGTCAGGAGGGAAGAGTTGGTTCCACTGACGGCCCAGGCAGGGATCCGTACCGCCCTCCAATGAAGGGGACGGGTTGGACTCACTTCCGTCAAACAGGCTCGTGTATAGCTTGTAACACGTCTATCCGCAAAAAAAAAAAGCTCAGCTATCGCTTTATCGCAGTGGACTTCAGGTATCCTCTGATCTACCTAATAGCAAACAATCTGCTGCCTCAATGCAATACCATTTCTGTGGTTTCACATGAAAAAAATGGTAAGTTTGGATCATAAAAAAATTTGAGGTTAAAAAGTTATTCACGTTTCCCTTTCAGTGCTAAGTTATACTACTTATGCAAGGTGATCAACGTACTCCAATTAATTACTGCAATGCAGTGATGCAATAGTTGCCTTCAAACCCAGCGTTACACAATCTGCTCGCCTTCATGAAAACATAAAAGCAGACTTTTTCCTCTTTTTGGGTCCTAGGTACCACTGCATTCGGTTCATTAAAGTTAAAATAATAAACAATAACACAAATGCATAGTGGTTTCGTGTATAAGTGAATTGTTGCAAAAGGCATTGGAAGTTGATGAAGAGGAACTCACAGTAAACCACCCTTTACAAGTAGGTAGTTCAAATGTGTAGGGGGCGTAATTGTCCGTAAGATCGCCACGGAAAGGATCGTCAAAGAGGGCGGTTAGATGGCATTGAAGGAAAGCTGAAAAGCTGCGATCATCAGGTCCACCTGGCGGTGGATAGAGAGCCGTAGGAGGTGGCACCTGACGATCCTTAATGAGATCAAATCCAGTTTGGAGGGAAGTAATTCCGCTAGCTGGAATCAGCTTCTCAAGTAGTGTCTGGGCCAAATCAGTTTTGTCTAGCATACCATGAAAATCCGACGCCTCTCCCTGCGTTTCAATGCCATCAGGGAGGAGGACACGCACGTAATTATAACCCATTAAGTCAAACAATCTAGTTTCCGTCGAGTTGCTAAAAGTAGAAGAAGAGGAGTGCCACAGTAGCAATTACTACCTACCCTTCAAGCAGCCCGCTCTCAAAAAATACATTAAATATTTGGTAGGAGAGATTCTTCTCAAAGTCAATTAATGTGTTTTCATCCTGTATTAAGAGAAAACCATTAAAAGCACTTGTTGAGTACTTTCAAGAGTTGGATGATTAAAAATGACAACTTTGGCAAGCTTTCTGGCAACAATTGTGGGTGGTAATTTGAAGACAAACAAGAGTCGCGGTGCCATCAGCCGACCGATGGAAATACAATAGCGCGGAAGCGGGAGTGACCTCAGGAGTTGTTCCAATGTGGGGTACAAACTATGCCTACTTTCCAATACAATGCAAACGCAGACCTGACAACCCACCTCAGACGATTTAAGAGTTTGAAAAGGGAGATGTATTTAGGATCGAGATGGGTGCCAAAAGTGACAATCTAAAATAGGGTTCTCATTAGTACACCTACCACAATTATGTGTGAAACAGTGAACAGGAGGTACAAATGTTTCAGCCTTTCAGAATCCCATTTTTCAATGACTTTGTCAAAATCCTAAAAAGTTACAAACAGAAAAATGAATGAGAAAACGCTTACTTCAGTTGTATTTAAGAGATCGGTTAAGAGTTTTTCCGAATCACGATAGTGCAGGAAGATTAGCTGACGCTCACAGTCGTAGTATCCTTTGATAGTGCTCTGTAGAAAACATAAAATTAGGCAAGTCTCAAACTCACGTTGATACAAGGAAGAAGAAAAGGACTCTTCTGAAGGAACTCATCCACTAACTGTGTTGAATACTTTCCATTGAATGAGTCCAACGAACCGATAAAAGAAACGACAGCAACATTTTTTGACTTCTGTGGAAGAATTCTAAACGAGGAGTTAAGTAAGACAAAAAGAGTACTTAAAATCGAAGCCAGGAGGTACAGTGAACCGACCACCGCAGTACGACGACATCGTTAACCTCCTATGAAGTAAAACTAGATTTGTAAGATCATAAAAAGCAAAAAATTTGAAATCTAAATAAGCATTCACATACAACCGGTTTATT
This sequence comes from Hydatigera taeniaeformis, assembly GCA_900622495.1. Lineage (NCBI taxonomy): Eukaryota > Metazoa > Platyhelminthes > Cestoda > Cyclophyllidea > Taeniidae > Hydatigera > Hydatigera taeniaeformis. The sequence continues at coordinate 12,043 of UYWX01000232.1, forward strand.
GGTGAAAAGAACGTCAGAGACACTATAGACTCAAGCAGGGGGAATAGAACGATCTAGACAATAAAATATTCGTGAAGTATCCACAAGGAGATCTTAGGTTTCCGGTAGCCCATGGAAGGAAAAAATTGTTACTAGAAAAGCCCACATAGTAAATACATCAACGATGGAGGAATTCTAACCGAAACCTACGAACTATTCAGTAGTGGTTCCGAGCAATGCATGTTTATCGTGAGGCGGGAACGTTTCAAAATGAAAGCTGACAGGGCTATTGCGCCAGGCAGTGGATTAAGTAAAAATAAGAAAATCCACAACGGCGAGCGCACTCGCCGTGCAAAATGACCTAGCAGCTAACCTTCCAGTAAGAAGAAAGGCATCCGAACCAATCTAGAGTGAGAAGGCCATACAGAAAATGCAGCTACACTCTATCAGCCTATACGACTCCAATTTACAATCACCCGCGAAATAGCAAATGTAGGATAATTCACCATTAGCTTCACATTAGTTAGCAAATGTAGCCAGAGATTAAATGGAAAATTAAAGCACAATTCGGTGACAATTCTCAGTCAAACGGTCAATCAAGCAATGTTATAAAGTGCAAAATTAAGTGTTGCAGATCTGCTAATCTCAAGAGCAAAAACGGACGCAAACATTTCGCGAAAAGTCAAGCGGTGTCAAAGTAAGTGCAATGAGACGATAGTCATCAAAATTACTGCCATGCACCTGGGTGCGGAAGCAGTGGTGTAGGCATGGGCGCACTATGCGTCTATTTTGTCAGTGATTGGTGAGAGGCAAGAAATCTATTTGAGATGGGTGCACAAAGGGCGTGTAGACATCTTACCAGGAAGTAACGTACAAAAGAACCTGAAGGAGTGGCCCTAAGCTAATGGTGCTGCCGTAGTGGTTGTTTGGAAATGAAGGAAGGCAACTAACATGCTTGTTTGAGCCACATTTTATAATTATTAATGCAAATCAATTGTCTAGTCAATTATTTCAATCACAATATTCAAATGAAAAAAATTTGATGCATATGAGACAAAATTTGCATCGGGAAATTAGACAAGAAAGGCCTAGCTTTGTATATCTCTTGTTATTTGTCAGGAGGAAAATGCTGAATTTAGATGAACAACTGCAACCCTCGCAGATACTTTAAAAAGGCTTTAACCAGTCCGTTACTGGTAGCTGATTGGATAGCATGGCCGCTGGGGCTGAAAGTTCGGTTGTTCGCATCTTTACCGGCAGTATGGGGTCAAAAGCGCGTACAGCCCTTATGCATTTCCTCAGCAGCGATTCATGTATGTTCCTATCTCATTAATATATTTTTGCAGCGATGGATGAACGCTTGAAACATGGAGCAGAGCTCAGTGAATATCTTGAAGTAGTCCGATCTTCTTTTACGAACTTTTTTAGAACTTTCCTGCGGAAGATGAACTAAAGGAGTTCGTGCCCACCATCTTTGAATATTTAAAGAAGTTTTTACTTGAATCAGAGGTGCAATTTATAAAAGAATCTCCTCTTAATCGCTTACGATGCATGTCTCTTGAAATTCTGCACAAGATCAGAAATGCAGATTATTTCAGGACGCATGTTTCGACAGTTCTAAGTCTCTTGTTCCACGTTATCGAGGTATAGTGCTCTTGCGCGTTTACTTTTTTAGTTTGAAAATGAAGAGAACGTCCTTCTTTGTATTAAACTTATAATGGATCTTCATAAGCTCTATCGTCCTCATTTTTCACCTGAAGTAAGAGTCTTGAATTCGTTACTCTCTATAGGTGATTAACTTTCTCAACTTGATTCACAGAATCTACCGGAACCTTAAAAACCACATTTGTAGCATTTTTAAGCCAGATCAGATATACGAAGTTAACAGTATTAATGACTTGAAGCTTGAATCTATCTTGCCTGGAGTGTTTACGTCTACCATTGTGCACGCAAAGGACTCTACTTCAGATTCAACGGTTTCAGTCGTAATTTGAACCACTTTATCATTACTGTCCCATTAGTATCACATCCTCCCGAAGGCCTGTTTCTCTCTGAAAGTGATGCAGGAAATCCCTATTCTTGTCGTTTTGCTGTATCAGCTTTTTAAACAGCAAATCCACAGTCACGTAACTGAGTTCATTCCTGTCATCATGGAGTTCATTAACATGAGGCCCCTTCCGGAGTACACGTAAGTCTTGCGTATTCCGAATAAGGTGTGTTTTCGGCGAACTGTGGATCATGAAGTTTCTTCAACGACTGCATTTATTTGGGGGTGGGAACTGTGGATATTTTAGTGCTTCTTTGCTGTTCTTGCGCATTTGGGTAGCGTCTGAGAAATGTTTGAAGAAATTTTGACAATCATAGTCAGGCCTTCTGTTCTTCATTGGTGCTCAAATGTTACTTTAGCTTGCACTTCCACTTTTTCGTTTCTCCTGGCACTTATTGACTTTGGTGGTGATTATCTCACACCTCAATTTTAGGCAAGATCAAGGTTGCAAGAAGAGCAAGTATCTTGACTTTATGGCCGCCCAGGTGAAGACGCTTTCTTTTTTAGCCTACGTTATTAAGATATATCAAGTACGTTTTGGTCTGTTTTATCTTTTGATCCACGTCATATTGTCAATCACCGTCCTTTTCACAGGAGACTATTGATCAGCATTCAGCAGCACTGGTAAAAGGCATGATGAACCTTATGGTTACATGTCCGCCGTCAATCACAAATATGCGTAAAGAATTTTTCATTGCTACTCGTCACATTTTAAGCGCACAGGAAATTCGTCCGAGTACGTTGCTATGGTTTACCAGTGATATTTTAATAACTGGATTACGTGAGAATTGCTAACGCTTGGTCTTGTAACGCTGATTAATGCCTTTCGTTTGTTTTGGTTTTTATTGTAGAGTTCCTTCAAGCACTTGACGACATGATGGAGGATAGTGTTTTGATTGGAAAAGGTTATACTGTGCGAGACTCTCTAAGGTGACATTTTTGCACTCCTTCCTTCTCAATGATGCTGTTGTTTCCGTCTCTTCGCTTCGAAAGCGCTATAATTACTTGCTTTTTCTCATCTAGACCGCTTTCTTACAGCACATTGGCGGATTTGATACATCATCTTCGTGGTGAACTTACGCTTTCAAAAATAGCTCGAGCAGTCGATCTGTACGGAAGGAATATGTTTGATGACTCACTACCATTTTCGATTCAACAGATGAGTCAACGCCTGATTTTCAATCTTGCTGAGTGCATTCGTCTACGAACGGCCGATTCGCCTCCCGCAGATTCGTCAAAGCCGCCCATGAACGCCGCAAGTGCTCGACGTGTTTTGCTTCAGATAATGACCCTTTGCGTGCTCAAATGCCAAATTGTGGCCGAACATTATATTCCTGAATTGGAGGCGAAGTGGTACGATTCTTTGTGAATCTTCTTGATCACCTTTTCAAACTACTGAACTTAGTGCATTTCAAATTTCCATGAGCAGTTTGACAGAGGATGCTGAAGGCTCTCCCGAAAATAAGGCATCAACAACAGACGAGGGAGAAACAGAGAATGTCGCCGCCAGTTCGGGTGGTAAGCAAGATACAGTAAGTTTTTCCGCTTCTAGTTCTTTTTACTTTGCACCCAACCATCTCCGTCATCCATCCGTTCATTTTTTTCAGTCCATGTATTCTGAAACGTTCACACAAGGCCATCTGAGTATCAATGACCTGAGGTCTTCAGTTAAGGCTTTGGTCTCAGGCATGCGGGCTGTCATCACGGCTTTGACTCAGTGCCCACATTGGAACGGTTCTGAGGATGAAACGTACCTCATGGGAGGACCTCAAGCCTCCGCACTACCATCTCCCAAACAGCTTCTACCTACTGAATTGATTGTTTTGTCCGATTACCTCACCTATGGGCTTCGAATGCTTGATATTTTGCGAATCGTCTCAAAGGACGGTCAATTCTACCTTCGTGGGTATGTATCTCTTCTTCTGCAGTTGGGGTCTTTGTGTTTCTCTTAATTTGTGCATCAGAAACACTCCTCCCCTTAGTCCCAACTCGGGAGCAAAGTATCCGGAGGAGCGTTACCTTTTGGAGACTTTAGCGTTGACCTTTTCACCCATCAGTTCTTCGTCATTTCGGGAGATATTTTCAACAAAGATTGGCGTAAGTGTGTTTCGCGCACTTTTCATCCTATTTCCTGATGGACCTACGCGACTTTTTCACCTTTCCCTACCAGTACATCGTTGAGTGGTGTCGCAAAAGCCCCATTTTCTACGCACACTTCGCTTTCCACATCCTGTCTCAATCAAGTCAAACCTCAAACTTCGGTCATATTCTACTCTCGTATCTCGTTGACCGGCTTGATAAAATCGGGGGTAGGGTTAACCCTTCAAAGAATTTTGTTTGCTCCGACTCATCTTTCTCCGATGTCAAAATATATGATGTATTCTTCACTATTTTTAGGGTAAACGATTACGCTAAGATTAATAAAACTACTTTTTTTGTGAACTAGCTGATTTGATCGTTTTTTAGTGCTGATATTAACTCTGTACAAGAATGAACATCGAACTTATGGCGATTGAGTTTCTCATTTGAAATGTGTGGTGGAAATGTTGCCATATTCTGCACTTCTGTGTTCTTTTTTAGAGGGCACTGACGTATCCTTCACCCATATGCGTCTGCTGAAGTTCTGCTTCAACTCGGTCAACATGACTGGCACTGAAAATGAGCACGTTATGAAGGTGAATGCCAGTGTTTGCTTACTCGACTACGATTGAGGAGTCCTGGTGCCTTGCAGTGTTTTGCTTTTATAGTTGCATCTTCGAAAGATAGTGCAGGGAAGTATGCAGCACTGCTTGGAAGCTCGAGAGCCAATAGCCTATCTGACCCTGCTACGCGCCCTTTTCCGTTCCATTGGTGGAGGCGCTCATGACAAGCTGTACCGTGAATTCTTTCCTCTCTTGCCCGAGATGCTGACCACCCTGAACCGACTCTTGCGCTCTGCACATCGCACCCATGCTCGCGATTTGTTGGGCGAACTTTGTGTCATTGTGCCAGTTCGCCTCTCCACCCTCTTGCCTTACCTTTCGCTTCTCATGGAACCTCTTACTTACGTACTCAACTGTAATACTGTCAACCAGGTATGTTTGATTGTTCAGTGCCTGCTTGTTCGCATATTTGGTTTTGCCGTATCTTTCTTGCTCATTGCGATGGAACGGATGAAGATATCGTCTGTCAGAATACGGTCTTCGTGTTTGGAGTTTTCGGTTTATTTGACCAATACGTCCTGAGTGAGCGTAAATAGCCACTTAATCTACAAATAATACACAATTGGAGAGGTGCACTAGGCCCTTCACCTAGATATCTTGCTATGTTTTGTTAAATTGTGGACTTTCTGCTAAAATTTGTGGGTCGTTCTAAACCATCGAGATGGCTCAAAGAATTTTGCATAGTTGGAAAGGCTTTTTATGAGTCTAAAAAACACCGGTCTCTCTCCAGAGCCATTGACATGGTAACACTGGCTGGTGAATAAAAGAATGAAGTTACTTGGTGACTTCATTTGACCTCTTTTGTTCATTGTATGATTAGGCGAAAGTGTTTAATACACTCCTCTGTAAGGTGTATCGAATGAAGTGCATTTTTAGCTCATTTTCTCAAACCTCTCCTTCCAAACTATGTTCTGATCACTAAAAACGGGTTTTAATGCTGACACTGAAAGGTGATTGAGTTAATGACCCAACATACCATTTTGCCGTTTTCTTGCGGTACCAGATTCTCTAAGTAAGGCGTCTCAAGGTGCCAAAAGTGAACGCTCAAAAATCCTGATCCTTTCGCTAGCCTCTGCGCCTTATTTCACATTTACACCGTCGAGGAGACGACTTCTTAATTAAAAACGCTGTAATCGAGGCTTACTATCCGTCACAATGGCATTGCCAACGATATAGGTATTTTGCTCTTGCTTTTATGAATGCTAGAAACTTTCGTTGTTTTATAAATCTCAGTAGATCAACAGGCATGCTAAATAGCCCTACTACCAGACTGGAAGAGGAAATCATTCGGCGATTATAAACTTGTGCAACTAGGTTAAGTAAACCCTTTCGTAGTTAATGTTGCTGTGGCGATTCTAGTACCCAATTTTAGTGCCTCACTATCACCTTTCATTATGCCACGCCGTCGCCTTATTTTTATTTTATTTTATTTTTTCTCCAGGGTCTTCGTACATTAGAGCTCTGCGTGGATAACATGCAACCTGATTTTCTCTACCAGCATCTCTATCAAGTTCGCGGTGATATGCTGCTTGGTCTTTACACCTCTTTGCACTCCCAAAGTGAATACGTTCAAAAGATGGCTTTTAAAGTAATTTTTTTTATCAATTTACTCCTCTTTTGGGTGCTTGGCTTTGGACTATCCTTTTTTTCCCTCCGGTGCTTGATAGGTTCTGGGAAAAATGGGTCGCTTTAACAGAGCCGACATATCGGACGTTCAGCGCCTCAACTTGAATGTAAATTGTGGAGAAAGTGGTCCGCTGCTTCGATTTTGGCTCCGTGAATTCCCTCAGCATCCTGTTGATCTCCCTATTCGCAGTTTAGTTGATTTTGCCGTAGAAACTATTCAGGTAGGCTCTGATTCAACTTCCACTCGGACCTTTCTTGCTGACTTATTAAGTACCTTCTTGGTGAATTGTAGGAGCCGACTGTCGACTATTTGTACAGACTTTGTGCTTGGCAATTCTTGAGAGGTGTCTGCATATCGTCCCTCAATCTCCACGTCTGTTCTAAGACTCCTGCTGGGTATTTGTCCCAAGATCTTGTTGATAAACTTCCACCCTATCCCTTTAAACGACTTCGCAACGTCATTCATCTACTAGACTCGAGCCAACCATTTTTCCACAATGATAAGCCCAGCAAGTCTTTTAATTTTCTTCAATCATACTTTCATTAATGTTTTACCTGATGTGTTCAACTCGCCAATTTTCATTACTCATTAGGTATTTATCATCTTGTGATGGTGCGAGTTGTCGGCGGAATCTTTTTATCCACATCAGTGGCTCCCAGCATACCGGACTGTGGGACCTTTGTAACCTTCCTCGTCCGCCATTTGACTCTTATTAGCCTCCTTGAAGAAGGGAACGTCAACTCCCCATTTGCAGTCAGCTCCTCCAGTGCTCCCGTCTGTAGTCGAATTTCTCAATTAATTTCATCCTTTGTGTGTCTCCTGTCATCAATTTGTGTTTTTTCAGATCTGCGATGCTGAACTCCCACTCGATTCAAGAGTTTTGGTCGAAGCTGTGTGCTTTGTCATGGGTCATGAGGACAAGGAGATGGTTCGGAGTGGGTATGTGCTCTTGGACGAAATCATTAACACTGCCACCATTGCGATTGAAGTCGCTCTATCCGAAGATGACTCCCTTCAGACTGGCGCGGGTGATGTACTTGTGCGTCTTCCTTTGATGCAACACTTCGCGAAGGCCATCACGGACATGCTCTTCCATCCTGCTTGGTTCGTTTTTGTGACCCAATTTGTTAACACTAGGGTTTCATTTATTTGTGGGTGAAGGTCCCATTTCCTCCCCCCTTTTTTGTTTTTAAATTATCGTTTCAGGTTTGTCAAGTGGGGTGCATGTTGCATTCTACTGTATCTTCGAGATCGTTTGTCAGTAAATTGGTTCAGAGAGCATGTGGTTGCTTTCCTCCGTGGTCTGTTGCATTGTCTTCACGATCTGACGAATCAAATGGGTCAGGGTGCTCTTGCTCTCGCTCAGCAATGTTCCACCGCCTTGGTACAGTTTGTTTTCTCCCACGAGACATCTAATCTCCCAACTGAATCGACGCCGCCACTGTCAACGACAACCAAGGCGGAGTCACCCGCTCAGAGCCGAGAACACGGTAAGCGGACGGTGGTTGCCCGCAGAAGGTCCGCGGCTGCAAGTAAGCGTGGTAATGTGGCGAAAAAACGGTCAATAACATCGAGAAAAGATGCGGATTTGCAAGCACACGATTCAACAGAAGATGTGGAGATGAATGAGGCTACAAATCCAATGTCTTCCTTATCGTCCGAAGTTACTTCACAAGTGAGCGTGCTCAGGAAAATGTTTCATTGCCCAACATTGAGTGTCACTTATTGGAATCGTTCTTTTATTTTAGACACCACTGATGAACTCTGTCCTTCATGAACTTGTGGAGGCACTTCTGAGTGAGACCAAGGTTGTACGAGCTCAAGTGCGCTCTCTCCTATCAAACATTGCTGATTGTCTCTCCATACCTCTCAGCAGTTTACTAAAACCGCACATCCATCTCATAGGCAGTTGGTTGCCACCAAAAAATAGGTTCCATCGACTTTCCAACCTACCAGTGTCCACGCAAATTGCAGTCTTGGTGAGTTTGCTACTACCTTCTCCCTCCATAGCTTGAATTACTTCGTTCGGGTTTATAGGTGTGTACTTTTATTGGTTTATAGGAGGCAAACTACTTCCTTTGCAGCGATGCACCTTCGGGTGCTGGATTGTTACAATATTGTCCAACAACTCGTCGTTGTGATAATCGTTTCCTTATGGATCTTCGGGGAATCATGGACTCTCCTCTCCCCACATCCTCTCTATCGCCAATTCAACCAGCAAGCAATAGGAGTCCCCCATCCCAACAGCCCATCTTTTCATCCCTGCAGCTGCAGATGGCGGTCGATCTGAAGATTGTGGCCTCTCAGGTTCTCTCTACGATGCACTACCTCGAAGCTCAGAAGTCTGCTATTCTTGCGGCTCTATTTAAAGGTAGGTTCATTCATTGCGGCAGCAATGTCCCTGGAAGCATTGGAAGGCGTATCATTGACGGTAGTCTTTTTGAAAGCATCCAAATGCTCCTTAGGGGGCTAGTTTCTTGTATCACGTTCTCAGACATACGTTTAGGATAATGCCTCTGCTAAATGGTCTTGATTCCCTCTCTCATCCTCTTGCCCTCTGTTGTGCCTTGTTGCTGGGTTGGCTTATGGGCACCACCAATTTAGCACCTGTTGCAATGCATTCCAGTAAGGTTGGGGTTTGAGTACTAACGTGCAAAAGGGCCGAGATTTTGTGTTGGAATAGTCGAAATGCGTAGTCGCTGAATCTTGCTTATACAACGGATTCGATTGTCAAACACACCAACTATTGCATCATTTACCGTGGACTCCATCTCATATGATTATGTGGTTTTATTAGTGCAAGGGAAGGTGATACTCTTCACTTATAGTGGCAGGGAGGTGAGGGGTTTGGCGTTTCCCTATAGCATCGGTAAACTGGCTCTGAGGTTTTCCCCAGAGTGTTTCTCGTCAGTTTGTATCAAGTTGATGAGGTTACACCCTCATTACAGGGTGCGAGACAGAGTAGTGTATGGTTTGGCTGGAAGTAATCCATGTGTTTGTTCACCTCTCTACGTTTATCGTTTGCCACTTGTCAGTGCACGGCTTGCAGGTCCACACCAACGGAACAATAGCCTCCATCGCGACTTTCTCTCTCTGGTCGCTGTCTCCATAAGCCGGACGTCTCATTATCACAGGCTTTCCTTGACATTTAAAGTTCTACTTTATTCAGCCATACTTCTCTTAGACAACGTCGGCGAGTTTCCATTGACCATTTTAGACGGCATACAACTGACCTTCAGTGCGAATCATAAACCCGAAAAGATCCATCCTACTTCGTTTCCCTTGCAGGCATGTGCTCAGATTCGGCCGCTGTTCACAAATCTGTATTTGAGTACACTAAGGAATACGTGAGACGTACAACAATTGACACGGAGCTACGTCACACCTACGTAAAACCCATCCTCCCAAGCCTCCGTCAGACAACCAACATTCGCTTGGCAACTGTACGCCAGTTGGCATACTGTGCTGAGCTCTTCCCTAGCACTTTTAGCGAACGGTTCTGTGAAACAATTCAAGTGAGTTTCAACAGCATTGCCAGTAATCCGTTTTTTTCTATAACAAAGTCAGTTGAGGATAGTTCTTGTTGGCTCATCATCAGTGTAAGATCATCGTGTATAATGAAACATTTTCACTTTTAAATTCATTTTTTAATGCTCTTAGTCCTGTTCAATTCAAATGCTTGTACTTGTAAAGGGAATTCAGAACAGTTTGGTGAGCGTAAACAACGCGGACATGCTCCCCAAATCGGTTGAATTAATGGCGGCTCTGATCAGTTTGTTTCCTTTAATCCCGTTGGCTGGAGAAAAGTATGTGAAATCTCTCCTAAACATTGTGATCCAAGTGGAGCAATCGCTTAATGTGGAACTGACTAGTTCTCTGCGTCTGCCACTTCTTCGGTTTCTTGTGCGTTTTCCTGAGGAGACTTTCCGTCAAATTTTTCACGGATTCTCTCGTCCCCATGACAGTCATGCACATCGAATCATCTTGGTATGCCTTATCTCAACGAGATGTCTTGTGCATCATTTCACTTAATGTCTAATCCCTTCCTTTGGCATTAGCACCTGATGACATTGCCCGAGAGCAAACCCTTAGTGGACTATTTGATGGCCAATATTTCACTTCTAACAGACCTTCTGAAACTGAAAGAGGAGCCAGGTTTGTTCCTCGTGCTGTGTTAAACACATGTTTATTAAGTAATTATTGAGTAATGTTGCCATCAACAATGTTTGTAGAAACTGTCTATGAAAACACCTCTCTTCGTTTGCCACGAACGGACGGACCATTGGCACAGGCGTCAACTTCGTATCTGGCGCTGCGTCTTCTTCACGTCTTGCTTAAGCAACGTTCTGATTGGCTCAAATCGATTCTCTTGTCGTCCTTCTCTGGCGAAAGTCTGCTGACCTCCAATCAATCACCACTGCTACGAGTTCTTCTTGATTTATGGGGCTCAGCTGAATTTAAGAGGCGACATTCTTGTCTTACACTTGTTCAACTTCAACAAACCCACCCTAATGTTGATCTTGACCTTCTGTTAGAGGATCCTAGTGGTGGGGTCAGAAAAATTATTACCGCCAATCCCTCATTGTCCTCCACCTGCTCTCCCACTGAAACCACGGAGGTCCAATCGCTGTCTGGAGTTAGGGTCTCTGTTGGACTAACAAATTTCTTGTACTCCGACGAGCCCCTCTTGTTGCTTGATTTCATGCTTGCCTGCTCGGAGTAAGTTGCTCTTTTACGTGATCCATACTCGGGGAGGTGGAGGAGGAGTGTGAATAAACTACTTTTTTGGGTGTTTTTTTTTATTAGAGCTCGTCCAAATGACTATGATCTCCTTTTTTATATCGTTGCTGGAATGTCTCGGCATCGGTGTGTGGGATACAATCCTCTCCCGCATTACCTACAACGTCTTGTCCGTGACTCTACAGTGGCTTGGAGTCGTGCAATATTCCTTCACTTTATCCAGTTAGTGCGACGGCGTGTGGAGGCCAAGACAGGGACCGCCATCGGTGGTTCTATGAAGGCGGGAAGCAAAAAGAAACAATCGTTGACAGAGAGCATACTGACTGATTCCGATACGACCATGTCCGTGGAGCAGTACCTTGGCACACCTGAGGCACAATTCAAGTTGATTTCACAACTCATTCTGCCCTGCTTACAGCAGGCTTTTGAAAAGAACCCAGCAGAGCTAGTCGCATTGGGTCAGCCGCCTAGGCCAGACGAACCAAATGGTTAGATTGGTCTACAAGTTCACGAAAACTTTGGTGTATTTGTCAGCAGTTTTCTGCATTCCTTATGGCAATCCGACTGTGCTTTTAAGAATGTGATATTTTATGTTAAAACATGGAATACTTTGTCCCCTGTAAATCGCAGAGTCAATAGGCTAAATTAAAGTATGCTTTTGCATTTTGCTCTATAGACAACGATCTGGTGCATCTGTTTGTGAATCTGCTTCTGAATGACGAGGCCAATAAAACATGCACGGGTCTGCGAATTATGTACTGCCAAATTGCCTGTCACTTTGTCTACTACGCTTCCGAATACGTTCAAGACATTTCAACCAAGTGAGCTCACATACT
>UYWX01000233.1:0-23935 GCA_900622495.1 Hydatigera taeniaeformis
GTGAGGATAGACCCGATTTGAGCTGCCTCCAACGTCTGCAACACGAGTACGTCAAAATAGACAGTTATTTGGCAATCAACATGAAGAATGAATGAAGCAATCAATCTGAAAAGGAGGGACTGACATCTGATCCGTGGATCAGCCTTGGGCAGTTCTAAGACATAGAATCATTGGTGGTGGAAATTTAAGGTTTCCGGTCCTTTATAGAGAAGCAGTCCAGTGACTCACGTCTCAGGGAAGAAAGGAAGGAGGCTGGCAAGGGGACACATAGTTACACCAAATCCGATAGGTCTCGCTGGTCTCGATCACAAAATCTTTTTGGTGGTACTCTCACTGCGTCACTTTTCTGTCATCATGTTTTGGCAAGAGACGGATTCAAAGGGTCCAAGCTAGACATAAGTTTAAGTAAAGTGGTATTTTGCGTTGGCTAAACCTTCTCAAGCAACCAGTAAAGTGAGGGGAATGTCTTCTCTGTTGGCAAGAGCATGCGAATAAAAACTGGGTCCGTCAAAGTTGTGCCAAGCAAAAACATGGAAGTGTATTCGCGTCAATAACAGAGGAACTTTCATAATCTCGACTCCAAATCATGGGAAACATGGCCACGGTGTTGCGGATAATTTTAGGCGAAGTGTAGCATTTTATTGTCAACTAAAACACGGTATAGTTGAATTCACTGAGGCAGCGCCAAAGACCGTTTCACCACTTTTTCAGCACTTTGTGACCTCGCTTTCGCAGTCTCGTGCAAAGCCGCTCGTCTTAGCCACCACTGGAAGTGGGGAAGAAGAGGATAAATAGAAAGAGAAGAGCTTATTTCTTTTCTTGCCTTCTTCTTCTCCAAGCCCCGCTTTTACTCCCATCAACGGCGTTGTTCAGCAAAAAACTACACAAAGAATGCTAGTGAAAACTGCCTTTCCCAACCAGATTACAACCCTTTGAAAGACTCATTTGTGACTAAATCGAACCTCACCGTTGCTGGCTTTGCGTAACTTTGTTATGTGATGATAAAGGGGACTCGAACACTGCATCTTTTCAATCCATCGATGACTGACGCTGAAGTTTGGCGGCAGCAGGGACAAAGAAGGGATAAAAACCATGTGATAGAGTGGCGGCTATGACAATCTAATATTACAAATTACTTTTGTCATATCTCGCAAGAAATGCCTCCTAATCATGCAAACAGATGTTTTATCAAAAAGTATTTGAAAAATTTCCCCTAGTAAAACAACTCACTGAAAAGAATCTTTTTTTTATTGAAAGTAAAAGGGAAATGTAAACGCAAAATAGTTACTCAAGAGTGGATGAGAAAGGGACTACTACATTCCCCAAATTCCAGCTACTTCTTTTAGGTTTGCAGGACAAACAGGAAGAAATCTACAGAGTGATCTCAATTCAACTGTTAAAAAGCACATTACTTTGGCCGTGCTTGGTACCTCCGCAATAGGAGGCGGGCGCAATTCTTAATTCCCACTGCTTTAAATGGCGTGTGATGAGTGACAATAGGGGTCGAGGTAATTACGACTGATGTCAATCCCCAAACCACAGGGGACACATCGGCTCCAAAGGCGGAGTTTTCAGAGCCGCTGGCAAATGGGAGGCATTTCGGTTTGGCTTAACAAATTGCCACAAAACTCAGCATTTTATTGCAAAGTAATAATCTTTTATGCAATGGACAGTCCTGTTGGGACCGTGGCAGGTCTGTAGGTGGCCCTGCTTTCTCACTCCAAGGTGCCTCAAGACTCACACAAGGGGGGAATTTGCGTGGCACATTTTATTGCCTCGTATTATTTTTTCCTCACTTCTCGGCAAGCATTGCGTAAGAGCAAAACCATTCTCACTAAAGGCACTTTAAACAAACCGAATGGCGGCGAATCCGGTGATGGTTCTCAATCCATCGTTTGTAAGAGTTTCTTGGTCGTTTCTTACACCCGTTCCCAGTTACAAACTATTTGCCTTACTCTTCCGACTCCCACATGCACTGATATGTTCAATCAGACCAATTGAGATGGCTGACCATGACAGTGGCCAAATTCGTACTTCACAAACTGGACGCTGCACTTGGGAGTGACAGAAGGAAAGCCTCCAATGGAGGAGGCGAAGACCAGGAGACTCATTGATAGTGGAGTAACAAAGGAAATCGTGCACCATTTTCTCAAATTTGACATTCAGAATTTCCAACTTAGTGAGGAGCAGACATTTTGGCGACTTTGTTTCGGTTCAACACCCACAAGAACTGCTCCTCAATCTCTGCAATTTGATTGTTGTTTTGCTGCCAACGTTCCTCTAGAACAAACAAATCGACCTTCTCCCATAGAAACATACCGTGTGATCTACTAGGGAGCAAATTGGAGGCGTCTTATAGCCGTAGTGATCATGAAAAAAAGGAAAAAAAAAACAGGACGACAAAGTAGTGTTTGCATAAAGTGAGACCCTTAAAACTGATTTTATTTCGAAGTGAAGGGAGACGTCCAAAATTCAAATTGAGTCAAGTATTCCACCAGAATGGACGAGGGAGAGGAGAGACGAGCGCGGGAGGTAGATTATCCTCAAACATAATTCATCTGTGCAGCCAAAAACGAGCAAACGGAGGTGAGGAACATTCGTGAATCCATTTTCCGTAATTAACGCATTCAAAGTCATTTTTGAGGGAAAAAATGTGGGAAAGTCAGGAACTCTAAATTCCAACCCAGCAGTGCAACTTAATTAGCAAGTTAGGGGAATCGAGATCACCTCTTTTGTCTGCATTTTGGAAATGACTTAAATCAGTCAAAAAGTTTCAAAGCATGTACTTGCGATGTGATTATTCCTTCTCGTAGCTTTGGACATTTAATGCTTCTATTGTCAGCATCTTTTGCTTTTCGCCAGAAACAAGTGTCAGAAGACAAACGGGGAGAAATTAAAGGAGTGTGAGATGCGTTGAATGCCTTTGGGCGGAGGACAGAAGCAGAGGACTTAAGTGGGCCATCGGGACAGTGGGTGGCCGACGCATTCGTAAGCGCAATTGGAGAGAAGTGGGACGATTTCAGCATTGTCCAACAATTTCATGCTAAGGAATGGAAATCACCGGTCCATTATTTTGCTAGTGTCAAGGCGATTTGTAGTTTGTGACAACAGACCAAGCTCCTTAAATATTGATAGACGCTCAAGTAGTGTAAACTTCCAAGGCATTCACAATTTCCCTGAAGAATTAGTAAAACTTAGCTAATTTTGATCCTGTTAACAAATGCATTTCATTGTCAATGACCGCAAAGTCACTGGTTGATCTTTTGGTTGACTTTTTAAGCTCTCCACGTGGCTTATGAAGACTCTCATCTCGGAACGGAAAAGATAACGACTTTTTGCCCTTCACTTATCTATAAATACTTCAAACGCAGTTGGCTCAGAAGATAAACACAACGCAAGGTAATCAAAAAACTGAATTTAATCAAAAGTCGCCAAATTTGTAAGTAAAGGCTTTCGACTCCAAACTCTCACACTCAGTCTATCAATGGCAAAAAAAGCCTCAAATTTATCTAAACAGAACACAAAAGTTTCATCGCATAGATTATGCGAAAGGCTATGGGAAAGGCAAGAAAGGCGTTCAATCACAAAAAACATAATTTATTTCTCCCAAATGGGCTTGTAAATAAGGGAGAGAAAGTGACAGGAATTGCGACGATCCTTTTTTTGCGCATGGCTGACGGATTAACTAAATCGGGAAACAACCTCCTTCCCCACCCACACATTCGATTGAAGCACAGTTGCAATTCGCAGCCTCGGGATTCACAACCCCGGCAAAATGCAACTCCTTCAAAAATCTGAGTAAGAAAGGAAGGAAAAATGGGGTGGTAGGACATTCCACATGAAAAACTGACAAAAGATTTTTCAGAGAAGGCGATTGTTAGCGCCAAAACGAGGGATGGCAAGCTTTTGACGAATTTATGAGTGTTTTAAGTTGAACAAATTAATTATGTAATTGAATTCCATATCATTCATCCAAAATAGGAAAAATAATCACATAGATTCTGCAATAAAATCCTTAAGTTTGCTGAATATACAAGAAGAACTAGCAAAAAGTACAAATCGTGCCAGTGAAAAGGCGAAACTCACGGTGAGGTTATATCCAAAAGGTGCGCTTTCTCGATCCAACGAAACTTTCGCGGTTAGATTGCCGTCCCTATCGATGGTGAGCACCTGGTCGGCGGGTTGCGTGCCTTTCGGCCATTGTATGTCGTAGGAGAGTCGAGCCGCCTCCCCATCATCAGCGTCTGAGGCCTTCACTTGACCCACAACGCTGTCTTTCACTTGGCCCTCCTTTGTCTACAAGAGTAAACGTGGCGTCGCTCAAATACAACTCAAGTAGCATGTGACACCAACCTGAAGAATTTTGAATTTGTGTACTAGAATAGAAATTAAAAAAAGTACTGCGAGATATTTGGAACAACTTTGGTGGTTGGAAATTTATCTCACAATCATTATGCATAAGGAACTACAGTGGATGACGGTCTGGTAGGTAGGAGAATGAGGAAGGAAGTCCGAAGTCATGACAACTGAAACGATGTGTGTGTGTGTGTGTGTTAGGTTTAACTGCTGCTTACATCCATGCGTGGGACATATTTCCCAACGGCCAAATGCCTGAGTTCACTTTTGAGGCAATTACGAAGACTAACGCCTGGCTATTATTCGAAGACCAAAAAGTTGCTTTTGGGCTGTGCGTAAGTTTCCCTGCCAGTGCTTGTTTAGGCGAGCACTTCACTAAACTAATGGCTACTTGGAGTTGGAATGTGGGCGAATCAACTTTTTCCCGCAAACGCTTGCCCTATCATTATCCGCCATTCGGTCTTTTTCCTGGTGGGTTTTACAACACTTTTAGTCTGCCATGAGTGAACTCAATTTCTGTATGGTGATGAAAATGGGCTGATGGAAGGCACAAGAGGAGAAAATCCCTCTCCATCCCCACTAGGACAACGGTTCGTGGGTGCAGTCAACACAGTACAAAACTGCTGATCTGTCACCAAATGTCCATCCACAACCAACAACTATGACTGGATAATAAGGTATAAAGATAGGTAAGCAAATCCTTGCGAAAACTCGAAAGTTGACTCACTGTGTGGCAGTTGGATACTGGAGGACACCATTTCTGTTTGAAATCAAACCGTAGGATTAAATAGTATTTTTAATGAAAACATTTCACCTGTTTAAACAGTCAATCCTTTCAAGTGAGGACAAATTTCAAAGCCGCCCACAATGCAGAACTATTTTTAAACAGTTAGTGTTGACCTCTAAATCAAAGCTACTTCATTTTTATTGTCCCACGACCCAACGAAACAATGAAAATGGCATTCACAGTAGTGGAGAGAGGGGAAGCTAGCGTAGACTTCCATTGTGTAGTGCAAGCTGATGAATGACGCTGTTCCAAAGCAAGAAGCTCATGCAGAGCCAATGTGAAGCTGAAAATTGAATCTCCTGACAAGAAGCCTGTTTTAGGTGAGAGACGCTAGTGACAATGAATGGAAACTGTTTAGAGCCACAGTGACATTCGAGGTAAAATTAGACGTACCCAGGAGGTACTTCAATGGAATGGCACATCCGAATGTTAAAATGGATCTGCATCTGCCCTTTCTCTCTCTCTACCTTAAGACATGAAGCAAAAGTTCGTTATCATTCCTGAACCCAGAGGGCTTGCCTCGAAAACTGCTGGGAAAAAAATAATTGCATCTTTTCCACCTCTACTATGTTATGCAATTGCGTGCGACCCGTTGGCACAACACACCCGCGGAGAGGGAGAGCCGCCCAACTTCGTTGAAGTGGGGCAAAAATTGCTCGCGAATTAGCTGGAATGAGTTGGTCTGCAGTTGCATTTGGCGGTACGTAAGCAAATTTGGCGGAAAATTCGACAAGAAGTCAGTGCTTCTAAGCGACTTAAAAATTGTTTTGCCACTTCTAAATGTCGTCAAGTTTTGAAAAAGAGGGAGACCTTTTTAGGAACCATAGGGGCAAGCAAAGGATCACTTTAAAATGTCAGACGAGCAGATTCCACCTGCAGTTAGGCAACAAAAGTCGTAGTTTTTGATTCACCCTCTCTGTTGGCGGATCAAATGGATTGTGACATTTGAAATTCAAACAAATTTTCTCCTGCCCACGGACAGGCGTTTTCGTTATCGTAAACTGGGGAAAAACCGTGTCATGCATGCCTAATTTTCCTCCCACTGTAACTCCCCTAATCAGTGTGTGCATGTGGATTTACGGGAGAGCGATGATTTTCTGCAAAACTGGGGCAGCACATTGCTGCAATGATGGTTTCCTTCACTACAAATGTGGAGGTAACCTCAGTACCCTTCTATGGAGTCGCCTTTCTCAAAGGAAAAGGCGGCTTCCAAATGGAAATGCTTGGGAAAGGGCGCTCCTACTGAGCGGGTTTTGATAGTTGAAAAGCCCTTCAAACTACAAAACCCTTAGTTCGAGTGGTTCTTGAATAAACGCCTCTTAACTGGTGAAGACGACCCTCCACTTTCCCACCTCAACTCTAAGTACAGGGCGTTGGAAATGTTACTTTCTCTTCACTCTGCGCCTCTGAAGACGCAAAGAGATGGTTGCTAAACGCTCTCCTTCATTTCATGCGAGCGGATGCTGGTAATGAGTAGCATCTAGTGAAAACAGTTTTGGTGTATGGCGCATGTCAAATGAAGTTGGTGTGTTGTTTTGCTGCACGTCCAACAGCCACAACCTCCAACCATTTGAACACTCTTTTCCGCCAAATTGGCGAAAAAATGGCAACTTTCAGGTTGACATTTCCTGTCAACAAAAACTGCGGTTTCTCTCGTCTAATTTTTGTCTTGGTTCGACATTTCCTTCAATCTCTAGTGCTTCCCGAAAGGCCACGGTCTCGTCGCAAAACTTATGCCGCATAAGCTGTTGAAGAACTCAGTAACTGGTGTTCCAAAGTTCAGCCTTAAGAACATTCTTTAAGTGGATTTGATGGGTGACATGGATTCTTAAAACCCTCGAGGCGACATAAACGGATAGCTAAAAAGGGAATTTGCAATGAAGGCAAAGTGGCATCGCACCAACTTACAGTCAGGCGGTAGAAGGGAAATTCGAAAACTGGACTGTTGTCATTCTCGTCCTCAATGAGAAACCGGATCTGGTGGTTGGAGGAGAGACGTGGACTCCCCTTGTCTTCGCAGAATATTCCAACAGTTCGAATATTTCCCTCCTCCCGATCAAATGTGCCACTCACAAAGAGGTCATAAATCATTACTTGAGGCAATTGACCTTTTAAAACAAGAGAAAAATGCTCCGAGTCCTCCGATTGTAGTGAACAGTCAAATTCACCTCCTTCACTCGTATCTCTGTCATTCACGGTCACAGTGGCCAAATGCTTCTTCACCAGCTTCACATTTTCTCGAATTCGTACTACAGTTACATCCAAATCCTCCGTATTGTCTTCTTGAAGTCTGTGGGACATGGAAGATCGGATATTAATGCTAGGGGGATGATTATTAGCGTCTTTCAGTTGAATAGAAACTTCCGTAAATGAAGAGCGTGGCGGCCTCCCGTTATCTATAGCAACAACCTGGAAATTCCATGCTATCGGACCGTCATCGTAGCTCAAAGGACGAGCTACCCGAAGTTGACCTGTATGGCCATCGATACTGAAGGTTTTTTGGGTTTCGAGAGGTGTCGAACGCGCAAAAGCATAATACACCCGTCCATTTGCACCTTCATCTGGATCTTCGGCTTGAAAGTGATTCACGAATGGACCTGTAACTCCATTGTCATCAGATTGACGGGAACTAGAAATGGGTCGCAGTTGAATAGTACTTCCAACAGGTGCTACTTCTGGTAGCTGAGCCACATAGCGTTGGAATGTAAAGGTGGGAGAATGATCGTTGTCATCACTAACTCTGACGTGAATCTTCAAAGCGCCAGTGTGATAAGGCGGACTTCCATCCATGGCTAGAAGGGTCAAATTTATCCATGGTAATGTCTCTCTATCTAGGGGTTTCAGCAGAACTAAGACTGGACTCCCGACTGGAGAGGATGCGGTTTTAATGCGTTTTTGCTGATCCCGTGTCTGGTGCCGTTTGAGCGAAGGAGAATGGAATGGGTTGGTTTTTAACATAAATAAATCCTCATAAGCTGGAGGTGTTATTAATTTGTACTCCTTGACGCCATTTACACCATAATCTGGATCATGGGCTGAAGATAATTCTGTAGTGAAATTAGGAGCACTATTCTCAGGAATTGTTATCGTTACAAAGGGAACGGACCAGGAAGGAGCGTTGTCATTGACATCTTCAATATGTACACGAAGGGAGATATAATTGCCGTTAGTATCGACTAGAAAACTGCTCCATTCACAGGTCTCTGGAAAGCCTGGTTCTTTACAAAGCCCTGGACTACCCTCACGATCCAAGCTCCCAGCCACTAAGAGAGATCCTTCAGAGTCGAATTTGAAGTAGGGATTCTGTGGAAGGGAGAATTGGAATCTCTGATCCAGTGGCAAACTAATTTTGTCATAGATACTTCCAATTATCTGACCCTGTTCTGTATTCTCTTCCACCTGAAACGTGACTTGTGGAAGGTCTCTGTGCTCAATCCTAGTAGTGTCAAGATTTGAGGACATGGAAAAGCTGAAGTTCATTGATAGGACCAGAAAAAGCTGCAAGAAAACAGCTAATCCAGCAGCCTGAATGAGCATTTTAGGTGGAAACGACAGAAGGCGATAGGGGAGTTCGGTAGATCCATGAACAGCCGGTCTCGATTAGTACTTGCATTCGAGACGGCAACCCGAAACGTGCATTAATAATGTGCAGAATGGTATGGTCATGCCCTTGCTTTTCAGGCACAACCCCATCCTCCTATTGGCCCATAAAATGACCAATCAGTGGAAAACCGAAGCGCTATTGGTTAGCTAGATGTGGCGTTTAGTTTGGCGCATCCTAAGGCAACCCTGAGGGGCTTTCTGTGGGGCTTTGTGCTGCAGTTTGGTTTTATTTTGACAAAGTACAAACATACATACACACACACACAGGCAGATATATATGCATAGAGAAACGCATACATTATGGGGTGTGAAAACCGGTTGGGCTGTTGGGATCCATGGTTGTTAGAATCAGCTAGCTTCCTTTTATTGGGGTTCTCGAAGCCGTGAGTTGACAGATGGGCATCATAAAATTCGCTACCATTTGCCTTGTTTGGCTATAATCGTGCTAGCCCTTGTGATAAAGTACTAACTTCTCCAATAGAGGTCAAGGTAACGGTGATTTTTTCCCTTTCTAATTTGTTGAAATTAATATTTGTTGTTGTTTAACATAACTTCTACCAACAACTCTG
This sequence comes from Hydatigera taeniaeformis, assembly GCA_900622495.1. Lineage (NCBI taxonomy): Eukaryota > Metazoa > Platyhelminthes > Cestoda > Cyclophyllidea > Taeniidae > Hydatigera > Hydatigera taeniaeformis. The sequence continues at coordinate 9,316 of UYWX01000233.1, forward strand.
CTTTAAAAAACACTTAATTCAGTTATACAAAATATTATTTCTTTGAAGTGGTATTTTAACTTTATAATCATCAAGTAAGAAATAGTCGAATACTACTTGAAATCGGGGAGAAAGATTTCGCGTTAACATTCCCAATTTCTAGGAAAAGAATTGAAGTACTTTTTATGTTCTTAGGTTAGCCAGGAGGATTTTTTTGAGAAGGTGGTTTAATTAATCGCTTAGTTTTTAAAGGAGGTGAACTCTGGATTCCATTTTATTCTTTTTTAGATTTGGAAGGAGTTTTAGCATGCCTTAAACCATGGTTTGGTGGTCTAGACGGCTTAATGAACTGGTTGATTTCTCTTTCTCTGTCTTAACGCCGTAGGACATTTTCAACGTCATCCTTTTGGATGAGGTGTTATGGTGACATGACACTACCACGGCTAATAAACAAGGCGAGGTCAATGCCAATTAAAATTGCACAAGTACATAAAAGAGATTATCTTTAACTCGGATCTTCGCTGCAGTTTTGGGAGCGACTTCAGTTGCATAAATAAGCACAGCTACTAACAGCAGGAGGAGGATTAAGCAAACTTAGATCGGTGACAGAGCCATGGACCATCAGCGTTACCGGTCTTAGGTGCACAGAGGAGGTTAAAAGGTACAGTGGATGAATCATGCTGAGTAATTGCACATTTGCGAAATTCGCTATGAAAAAGAACATTTTATCGTAGAGATGGGTGCCATCGCTGATCGGCATTAAAGTTTGTCTCAAGGTGACTTCCACTGCTAAACGGTGTTTTCCTTTCAGGAGCAAAACACCTAGGCCTCAGCAATCCAGTTCCTACTTGTCTCTTTTTTCTCGGAAGAATTGCCGATTCTGCTATGCAGTTGTTCAGTGTTCAAAGGAGATGAATATCACCAGTCGGTAAAATATCAGCGGGAGACTGGAAAGGGCGTGAAGGCTAAAACCACACCTTGGCGCTCCTCTAGGCGAAATATTGTCATTAAGTAAGTTTGTAGTCTAAAATGTGGGACTAAGAAGTCATCTAGACGGGCACTCTCTACCACCTACTTCGAAATAGGTAGCAGAATTTGACGAGCTTTGAAATGTATTAAATAAAATGCATGAGGCAAATAGGCTGACCTCTCACGGAGCAGTTTGACAGTCAGCAGATGAACGGCTGCATCTGTATGCAGAGCTGTCAGTCTTCTAAAGTGCCTTTCACTGTGGACCCTTGCGCCGACAGGCCAACAATGCAACAGGATGCGCCCATTCGTTGCAGTTGAATTAAGTGCAATCAACTACGTAGCCCCTAAAATCTGTCCGTTTCCTCGAGATACTACGACCTCTCCTTTCCATTCGGCACAGGTGAAGATGAGTTGTCAGAGCATGACCACTTACCTTCAGTTCCAGTAGATGATCTTCCTAACAGGCCCTCTTCCATGATGGAGTTTAAGTCCTCTTTGTTAAAAGAAAAATCCCACTTCTCACTTTTACAAATGCGCCCCAAGATTACGGACGAGATTACAGCATCTGCATCATTAGCACCACCTTGTTCTGTTGGCTTGCATTACACCCTTTTATTTTCTCAATCTTCAGTAATTTCTCTACTTTAGCTCATATATTCAGTCTTTATTATTGCCTCAAAGACCGTGCTGCCTTGTACCAACCTCCTTGTAATCGCTATTGTTGCCTATCACAACCACAAACATTAAGTGAGGAGTGCAGTCTTCCCAATAGTGCGTACAATCGAAATCCTGATGAGGCATTGAAGGAGGGCTTCTCGCAACACCAAATGAAAGCTTACAGTAGTTAGATCATAACATTTTTGGCATCTCCGATTGTTGTTTCGCCATCTGAGATCAAAGCCTCTAAACAAACTTTGTTCCCTACGTTTGTCTTTACACCTTTTTATGATCGAGGAAAATGTAGTTTCGGTGTGACTTGCCTTGACTTCATTTGTGTTTGTGTGTTTCTTCTTTACTTCTTCCCTTCCCTCAAAAGGCATTTGAAATCGTACTAATTGGCAAAATGAAGGCTGGAGGATAGATGAAGTGTCCACTCCATCAATACGAAAGTCTATTTGAAGGAGAGCGAAGAGTTCCACACAACACACGTAACCACGCAAACGAATTGATGTAGTTCTCAGCACTCGACGACAACTCCTCCACTAATCAGCCCCATTTATAAACACAACTCGTTCCACTTTACTTCTTGATTCGGAGAATGAGACAATAAAAGTCTTGCAGTGCTATTAACAATTTTAGGTGTTATTTCTTTTCGCCGCCTTAAAAATCGCCAAATGGCTTTTCGAAAGCCGTTGCATAGTTTAGGTAACCTACACAGTGCAGCCGTATGTCAATGACCTTCAACGCCCTTTGGGTGCCACCGTCAACAGCGAGTCAAGTTGAGCATCTTAAACCTCGGACAGGTCACGGCTGTTTTCACCCCCTCACTACGCTCCATCCTTGATCACGCAATCAAGAGATTCAAATTGGCCACTAAAACCTCCTTTAAGGGCAAAACATTTGTTATGTCTATGACAATGAGAAAGACACTTGGAAAGAAGAGGATGAGGAAGAAGTGTCCAAAAATGCTATTACTTGGAAAGGCTTGTGCACTCTCTTGACCACGTGCAAAGATGGCAATACTGAGTCTAAGGCAAAAGATTACACCAATACCATCTCCCACGGTCTTTGTGAACTGTCAATCCGTCTGTGGTTATGTGAAGAGAGGATCACTAAGTGTTGGATGATGAGATCTATGGTAGTCAGAGAAGTAGAGAAGCCTTTATTGCTAAAACGTTTAGAAATGATCTACTTTAATACAAGAAACCGCCCTTCCTACCGCCCTCCTGTTTCTCAGCGGTCCGAATCCTCCTTGCGCGTGATTGTAATACCTTTGGCGTCAAGATCGACTGGCAAAAATACGAGCAACGGGTCACCGCCTCCTGTTATGACAATTCCTAAAGCTGCAGATTTCCTTCCACATCCTAGAGTTTCATTTTATAGACCGATTTTCTCAGTAATCGCAGTCAATTACTTCAGTTCTTCGACCCATAGAGGATTTTGGTCTGCCGAGTCAAAAACCGACTTAAGCAGCAAGAAAAACGGTATCGGAGAGGGGAAGGAGGGTGGGATAGTTTTTTTTGAATTTACCGATAGCGGTAAAAATGGCATCAGGCAATTTCTTATCACGAGTCAGCAAGTGAAAGAGTAAAGAAGTAAGAGGCGGCCTTTAAGTGCTTTTACAGGGATCAATTGATTTCTCCTCAATTTATTTTCCCCAAATCCTCATCTACACGAACCGTGGATGCGCACAAGATGCTTCAAAGTAAGCCTCGTTCGGCGCCGTTGGAGGCTCTCCTTGTCGTGCTATCCCCACCATTCGGAAGCCCTTTTAGCGCCTTCGGTGCGGTGAATTTTATGTTTATTTACCCCACAAAATGTTTCACTAGTAAAATAAACTCGTCACCGACTTGACTCTACTTTGAGGTGGAGGTTTGCAATGAGACGCAAATAGCGGCAAAGAGGACCAGAAGCCCAGAATGCACGGCAGCAGATGGACTGTTTATAACAAGTTTGTGTGCATCTGCTTGTACTTGGACCTTCTAAAGCATTGAGGCACGTCCCTTCAACAGCAAAATTATGCTCTCTGCTGCCCTATTTTAAACTTGGTGCAAGATTTTTTTAAATTTACATACCCACAATAAGTGGGAATTTTAGCGAATTTACAGCACAACAGGATGCAATGTTCTTCGTGGTGCTCTCCTCTGTCTGCCTCTGTTAGGGCTGATGGAATTCCAGCAGCGATGCAAATGCGGACCTAATGTAATCAGAAAGTGCTTCGGTGGAGACACCTTTTCCCGTCGTTTAAAGGCCACAGGTTTGAACACAAAACGAAAATGGGTGGTTGATAAATGGATGACATAATACCCTTAAGATAGCCACCACTAGACTTAGAGGAAAAGGATGCGGTCTTTCTCGCTAAAGTAATGCAATGCTGATTTCTTCAGTGAAGAAAGTAATCCGAATCGCGCAATTCAATGTGCACCTCGCGGATCACCGTCAGGGGTGAACATTGGAGTCGTTCGATTAAAATTGTTTTCAAAGGTGGATGATAAGCTAACACCGATTTTAAAACCCAACAGGTTCGTACTTTGGCACAATAGCACTGTCTACTGTTCAACTTTAGGGAGCACTTGCGGTGATAGAGATTTAACATTGATAGGCGTTGTGATGGAAATCCTGTAACCCATTGGTGGTCACCTTCAAAAAACTTGCTCCCGCAACTTACGCATGACCTTGAAATGAAATGTTGACCGACCTCATACAAATGAGGGGAGGTGACGGCCGTAATGTTCATCTGACATGTTCAACTCTATCTACTACAAAACGCTGTAGCCTAGGGAAGGACGAAAATAGGTTACTACTTGACTTTATGTCTAGACTATTGCAGACGGTGCTAGTCTTCTACGCAGGTGAGTGTTCACAGGTCTGGGTTTCAGGACTGCTTTGATCCCCACCCGTTGCCGCATTAACACCTGTCGTAACCGCGGTGTCTGGACCGGTACGAGCAAGACGGGACCGGTGGAGACCGTGGTGGTCCAAGCACGAAATTTTTGCCTGCTAGCTTGTGGCTTAAATCTCCAAAACTCCAGTGACTGGTCTGGTTTACACTTCCCTTAAACAGTTCTACATGCTTTGCTGTTGCATTTCGCAAGACTTGTGAAAGTCATTATAAAGCTTCAAATGCTAATGGTGGCAATGATGAAAACTTGGCTGATAGTTTTGCGTTCATGTAACCATTACAGACCCTGATTTCTGGTCCTCATTTGTCCTAAAATATGTCTTTAGGGTTCCGACTTACAGCTTTTCCAAAAAAGACGAAGCATTTGAAGAGGAACTTCCTTTAATCCATCCACCTCGTAAAACTCAAGTCATCGTGCTTTCGCAGCATTTCTGTTCCCTTATTTTTGTTTCATTGTGCATGTAGCTGTCGCCTTTCCTCCACTAAACGTACAGAAATGACTTGTACTGAGGAGTGCCATGCATGCTAGATGTGATCGGTTCCGGCATTCCGACCTTCACGGGGCGAACAGTCGCTCACATGCAGAGAAGGTCCGGTCAGGAGAGGAAGAGGGGCACCTCAGAAGTTGCCAATAAATACGGAGTGGATTACTTGAGAGGTTGAGTTAGTCAGCATGAAATTCGTCTGTTAAGCTTTGAGGTTTCCTGTCAACCATCAGTGAATGGCATAGGGGCCGCCTTTGTCTGATTCTCTTGACTTTATTGTTGTTATTGGGAAAGTTGCCTTTTAGCCTTTGGATTCATTCACATGCCAATACTTTTGTCCAAATTTTCACTGGCCTGGCAAATTAGCCAACCATTCTGACCTTGGGAAGTTTTGAAAAGGCTTTGTATTAGCTTTAACTGAGTGACTCATTCTTCAGCTTCGCTATCTAAATCCATGACACAATGGCTTCCAGCAGAGCAGCTTGTCACCTTCGCGGAGGACAAACTATGAGGGGAGGGGGGGTGATTTCGACTGCATATCTTGTCGCAAATATATTCCATAAAAGTGACTTTTCAAAGCTATCATCTAACTCGGAAGACCCGTTATCACAGCTGCCAAGCATTTAAATGAGCCGAGAAGTTGAACTGATTTTTACTTGTTCGGGAGGGATGCAATCTTGAGGAGACATGGAATGAGAACCGAAAAGGAGATCTCTTTGCAGATCCACGGTGTCAGGAGATCGGGCGAGAGGGCGGGACAGCGCAGCCGCTAAAGAAAGAGGGGAGGGGGAGGAAAAGCAGGAAGGGGAAAAGGAGAAAAGGGCAAAAACAGTTTTTGAATTCCAAGCTTAAAGGACTACATCAATCACGAAGGCGTCACGCAATCTCTTCTTTGAAAAACCCCTCGAAAGTTAATTTAAACAGCTGTAAAGTGTTTGTAGTCAATTAAACACGTTAGTAGTAAGCACTGTGAGGCGGATATTCTCCGCACTTAGTGTAAAACTTACCACAACGTTGGCTAAAATCTGAGAAATTATAGAGGTGACCGATTATCGGGCAGAGTATTTTGAAAAGGAAGAATAAAGGTTGTGTGAAAAACACTGCCTAGGGACAAAATGAAATGGGGATAACGACATTGATTACTACGTCAGAAATTGTCATATGCTCGTTCCGACTTGACTTTCCCTACCCACTATCCACTGTGCAGCCGCATGCATGGCTCGTCAGGAGCGTCTTCACACTCTTGGTTTCACTGCCTTCACACGCAGCCGAAGGAATGAACAATTCTTCTTCGCGACGTTTTCACCTCCACAGACTCTAACACACACTCCTAGATCATTCCCACAGTCAAGGGAGGGCGAATTTCAACAATGTATGTCTAAAGTCATTTTCCTCAGATTACACAAATAAATTGGCATAACCTGAGAAACCCCTTTTATGTCAGTATGTGATGGTTCCAACAGGATCGAGGAGTCATCAAAAAGCCTTTAGACTGTAGTCCAAGATGGTAGATAAGGAAGCATTGCTGTCCACGAGTTCCACTTTAAAAAGCTTAAAATTAATCCTCATTTCTCATTTAGAGAAAAGTGTGATGACATTTTTTGTTAGCTAAATGCCTTCAGAGAATCACAACTGATAGAATTTAAGGAAAATAGAAACAAATTAAACCACCTAGAACGCTACATAAGGAAGCACCACTAAGTACTGCCAGTTTTTTAGGTCACTGAGTACATACACAAAACTTAAACTTACGTATTCTTTCATAATTCCTTTCTCTTGTGTACCATCGTATAGACCGTCAACTGAACAATCTTTTTACGCCTTCGTATCATAGATTGACTCTTTCCTCAAATTTATTAGCCTATTTAGGGTGACGCATTGGTTAGGCGAACTTAGATGCGAAAATAAACAAATCGCAAGATGTTTAAACGGCCAGCATTTAATGATAGATTCTCCTAGACTGTCATTTAATCCTTCTGGTCATAATTCTTGCCTTTCTTCCCATTCGATTGGGTAAAGCGAGATTTCTTAGCACCTGGTTGGTGGATCATAACTGATTATGGGCCAATAAGGGACGAGAACTGATACTTACCTCGGAATGACTTCAACTTAGGTCCTGAACCCCTTTTTAGGTGGGCTGCGAGTGTTTTCGACACTTGTATACTAAAAAAATGCCTAAGACAGCTTTCCATCTAGCTCTTTCATTTCATGCTTGAATAGCACTGAAGGATGGAGATTCCACTTCTGGCGCATTTGGAGTGTGACAAGACCACTGCTGCTAATCCGCTGGGTGCATTCACTGTAAAGTAACACTTTCTTTTGAGACTACCTATGTGGCCAAGGAACTTGAAAAGTTTGTAAAAGAGCAATCTGCGATATATTCAAAACACAAATCGACTTGGGATTTAGTCTCGCGAAAGGTAGCGAGGCGAGGTCATGCCTTAGTGACCGAAAAATATTTTTCGAAAAGCCACATGCAACTCTCACATGCGAACGCTGAGGGATGTAGTGATCAGGAAAGGTGTTGCCTCACCAAAGATGCAAGCGACTGATGTACGCGAAATAGACTTGCAGTGAAAGTGACCTCCACTATTTTGCTCTGCCGCCTACATCAATCTCAGTCCAAGGCATGCTGCTTAGAAGTCCTAGCTAAATCCATGTCCCTTACTCCCAAAATTATATAGTTTAGTACTCCCTTGGAAATATTTCCGTTTCAGTAAAAAGAGCAAAAGCAGTGTGGCTCATTATTTGTCTTTTGTCCAGTCTGGCCAAAAACGGTGAGTCAGATTTGAACGGTTTTAAAAGAAATTCGTTGTGGGGAAATGGGACTTGCAGGCCAAATGAATCCAACATTTGCTTCACTGTATTAATGTCTTTTACAAGTCACATTTCTCATACTTTGTGGGGCATTTTGCAACCAATCCATCCAACTGAGTTTACTCACAGTTGCGCTCCTGTTGGGCAATAGACGTAGGCCTTAAAGTTTTTGTTATTTGTAAGGCTTATGCCCCTGTCATACCAACTGACATGGACAGTCTTCGTGATTATACAGGTAAATGACAAGCAATTAAGAATTTTCAAGAAGCGTCTAAGATTGCCTCCGAGAGTGTGGAGTAGAGAAGACTACTAGTGGTTTTTAGAAGAAATAAGTTTAAGAAGTTGTGAAAGCACTCCAACACAAACAAACAATATCCCTTTCAGCATGAAAGAAAAGTTGTTCTTACACAGCATTTGAGAAAGCAAGGAGAGCAAAAGGTGATGGCTTGATGATATGGCGTTTGGTTTAAAGGGCGTCTGGTCGTGGAGGCTTTTCAAACCCGTGCAAATTTCAGTTTCGTTCCCTCAGCCAAAGTTGTACAGCCAAACTATAGAAAGGCTTACCAATTCGCAACGCGGAACGATGGAGAGGAGATGAGTCCTGCTTCATTCTAGATAATATCCATAAAATGTAACTCATTACCTTCTCTCCTTCTTCCCTTCCCTTCTTCAGTTGCTCTAAGCAAAGGCTGTGCTCAATAAAGGAAAGCTGTCATCCCATATCACTCTCTGCTGCTATGCATTGGTGTGAACATGCTAGGGAGAAGCAGGAGGCAAGGCTATGCCAAGTGGCATCACTGAGAGGGAGGTGGCAGGCTCCCTCCAATAAGTGGAATCCTGAAGCCAGCCTACAGGTCTCCATAGTGTTGTTCATCACTGATATATGAGCCTCGCACTCAATGAATGAAGTTGAGAAGCCACAATGGCCTCAGCATTAGGCGGTGGTCGCGTAGAGCCAATTTGCTACCATGCTGAATCGCCAGTCTTACTGTTTTTTTTGAGCCCATCTGGATGGTTAAAGAGATGCGACTTTTGCAACGCTCCTTTTGCTGCAAATAAGCGGCAAAAGTCGTTCTGGTCAAAGCCCTCCGCAATTTAATTGTACTCTAATGGTTAACTTACAAGGCAAAATGTGACGGCCAGCTTTTTTGGCTCTAAAATTGCGATCTTAGAAGACGTGGTTTCCTTCCTCCAAGGTGGAAAATGCCTAAATTTTTAAGACGACCGTTTAAATTTGACTGTCTTAAATTGAAGTTTTGCGACACCGTCAATGCAAATGTTTATGCTTTCCCAGCGGTCATAATGATTTCACTACGTTTTCCGTAACCTCAAGCTGAGGTCACCTTCTCCCCCAACTTTCTTGCAGTAATGGTGCCAAGTCAACCACTCCTGTGTCAAGCTCAGGCAATTAACAGTTCATTAAAGCGTGTTTACTTTTTGGTGGATCTGTGCAGTCTCCACCTTAAAATTCTAATGCCATGGAGGACTTTTGAGGTCGGATTTATCAAGTTGCGGCCTTTCAGCAGTTGTTGCGACATGGCGAAATTGTGAGATTCAGTGGCACTTGCCTTAGGCTAAATGTCTTCCCTTGTAGAAGCGCTCTGGGTCCTCGAAGTGTGGGATGTAGATGCAATGTGAGAAGAAACGCAATCAGCGAGTGAGTTTGCTTTGGAGGAGTCATTTCTTCTCATAAAATATCCTCCTCATATAAGGAAGAAGACATTATGATTTTATCTTGTGTGTTGCATAGTTTTTATTTGTCGAATATATGTTTTTTGATTGAAACGCGAAAAGTTCCGTGAACAAAGTCCTCTTTGTCGCTACAAGGTGGCTAAAGAAGTTGTCCACGTCTTCAAGAAGTCTCGAAGGACCTATCAAAGGCATGGCATTGATGGAGTGCCTGCATGGGAAGAGAAACGAGACAAGAACGTGATCCTAACTATCGCCTCAAAGGGCCGCCCTTCAAGCCGTCGGCCTTCCAATTCAGGCTGAACGTAAAACCATTGTAGCGGAAGTCTTTGCTACATGAGAGCGGGTGGTTGTTGCAGGGTATCACCCAAAACTGCTTTGTGGCAACAAGTACAATCACGCTTTAACCATAAATACTTGAACATAAGACTTGACAAGACATGTTGACTCAAACTTGTCTCAAAGGGAAGTCTCTAAAGCCATTGGGGCAACGGGTACCAACTTCGTGCCATTCATTAGCCGATGCAAAGATCACCCATGTGCTCCCTCCTTCCTGTCTACGGAACATGAAAGCGTTGCGTACAATTTCTAGTGTTTGTCAAGTGATCGGCATGTTGGAAGAAATACCACTTAGGCTGCGGTGTAGCGACTACCCACAGACTCACAGGCAGGGATCCACTTTTAAAGGCACAATGAAATGTGTCCGCTTTTTGGGTATAAGCAGAAGATTCAATTTGTTACGTGGTGAAGACCAAGTCGGTGTGAGCATGAGCCATGAAATTCAAAAAGGGCTGTGAAAATCACATCAAGAAAATAAAGTAAAAGGAGAACAATAAACTTCGCACCGCTTAATCGCTGACGTGCTCATGTGGAAGGCAGGAAGACGTCTTCTCCTTCTAACACCACAAATTAGGGAGGCGAGATGAAGGTGTCAAAGGATGGAGGCTGTTCTATTGCCTGCCCATCCGGGACAGAGTATTTCACGATAATTTATATTAACAATCTTTCCCCAAATATTAAAGTCTTCAGCTTTAGCATCGGTTAACTTTGTTCATCGTCGTATGGCCGTTTGCTCCTGGCTTGGAATCACGGACTCACCAGAATCGCGCACACCGGAGGCGGCAATATCCCTGGCCTGTTGGTGCGTCGCGCCTTGCACAACACTTCCCCCTGATTGTGGGACATTGGGTTGAAGAGGCGCCAGGAACTCAAGCTAAGGTCAGAAACTTTGTTTAGATTGCTTCACAGCCTCGATAATTCTTTTTCCCAAATCTGTAACACCCACGCAGTGCCACACAATTTTGAAGATTTTACGAAAAGGACAGTCGGGACTTGTACATTAAATGAATAAAAAATGGCGTTTGCCTAGAACCATGTAAGATTTTGTGCTAACTTGCCATCTCGTTCCACTCCCTGCGATATGCGATCTTTTGTCGTGTTGAGAGAAAGTAAAGGGTGGGAAGTGTTTAAAAAGGTTTTGAGGTGAAAACGGTCCTCTTAGGAAATTAGCGGGACCTGATGATTTTGATCACCTTTAAAGTGATTTGCTTACAAAAAGCAACCGAATTTATTTAATTACATCCGCAATTGTTGCCCATAAATCTCGCTTTTCTTCAAACTGACATCATTTTGAGGTAATTGCTTTGTCTCGATAGTAAATTTGGCAGTTATGTCTTACGTCCACTACTTCAGTCCAACGGGTTTGGCTTAGAGGTTGACAGCTTGGACAAATGTTGATTGGAAAAGTGTGCCATCGAGGAGTGAAGGCAGGTGGGAATGAAGCAGTACATCACATTCACTTCAACTTGCATGCCCATTCTAAAGAGTTTTTATTCTTCGACCGGTTATTTGGGCATTTTTTTAATGCGGTGACAGTGTCTCATGTGGTTCTCCGTCGGAATGAGCTCAGTGTGATTGAATAAAAATTAAGCACACTTCATTTGCTCCAAAATGCCTCGAAGGCCAAAAGTCAGCGCGTTGATGATAAACTCTTTTTCATATGGGCAAAATATTGCATGGAATTCAAGGGTAACCATTCGGTTTTGAATGCCACATTTGAACGAAATGAGGAATTGAAGGTCTTTGGATGCCCACCATTAAGAATGGCACAACTGTGCCATTCTTAATGTAGAAATACGAATAGCATTTTCCAAATATTTGCAATGGTACAGACAATGAACTGGGAGTCCAACACTCGCCTAGTCTTGCCACCTTTGAAGAAACAAAAGACGGTCGACGTAGTCTTCGCCCAACCTACGTAACTTGTTGTCCCCAAAGCGCAGGTCGTGGCTATCGGGAAGGCAACCCCGATGAACTTCAAAGTCGCTGTTCAAAACGCTCAGTCAGATTGCCTTTCACCAAGCCTTCATCATTTCGTTGCCAATGTGCTCTTGTTCCGCCAAGGGCAATCCCATCGGCAGTTCAGTTTTGTGTGAGTAAACTTGGCAGTGTCCTTATGACAAGGCACATCCTATCAGTGGCTGTAAAATGGTTAAGAAATGCGCTTTACTAATGCCACACTGGCGTAGCTGTCTAACAACTCGCTTAGAGTAACTTTCATGCACACACCACCACCTCGAAATAAATTAAGAAAAGGAACTCGCAGATGCCGTGCCAATGAGTTCCATGCAGTCACATTTACAAGAAGAGTTGGCAGCTCGTTCGCCTCGTCTCACATCGCAAGGCTTAAAAGACAACCGAAGTACGATGGCTGGTGCGATGACTGAGCGACCTCAGTTGGACATGTTGGCAACATCTACACTTTCCACTTGCCACATCACTAAAGGCTAAATTTTCTCATTATCGCAAAGTGTTGGGCTTGAGATTGGCCTGTGTAGTCAGTCGTATTGCCCTCAACAATCCTCGCTATCATCTTCAAATCACGTCTCGATTCGACTCAAAATCTTCTTACAGCCACCGTCATCACCGTCACCCTCAACACCGCCAACAACAACAACAACTCTTTTTGAGCACAGTCTGACTCCGAGGAAGTCGGATAGCAGCAATATATGCACCTCAACTCATTTGCCCCTTTTACGATCGTATAGTTCCGTTTTCGCTTATTTAAGAATATAAAGTGATGGGAACACAAAAGCAAGATGTTGTACTGCTGTGGAAGGAAAACCGACCGGTGGAAAGAAGTCTAACAGGAAGGACAATTCACTTCTTTCTAATCAGTAATGGCGAACTCACTATAATCTTGTCCTTATATGTGGAACACTGATTTTGGCAATGGATCCCTAAATAAAGCAGCACAAAAAGAAAAACCCGATTGTCAAGATGAGGTGTGGACCCTTTTAGATTTCCATTGAAACACTCCTTGGCACACCAGGTCGTAAGCAGCCTCAATCTCCAACGCTCGCTATTGACAACGAGGCGAGTCAAAATTTCCGAATGGAAGCTTTGAAAAGAGTCCAATGGAGCACCGCTCATCTCTCAAAGTTGCCTATCACTCCCATCTAGTAGCAAGAGCAACGACTTGGGATTATCATAATGAAGGCCACTCAGGTAATACATTCTCTGTCTGATATGTACAACCAAAATAGGCGTCCCGTTCGTCTAGGCATGAGTGAATGAGTAAGAGACGAATGTCCTGCCAGTAACGCAGATGCTCTCAGTTCTGCCTGGAATGCCCCACTTTAATTCAACCACTACTGAGTGCCCCACCTCAGATATAGTTTAGCCGCATCTGGAATGCGATGGTTGATAAAAATACTGCCCACTATCCTCACCCAACTCCACCACCACCACAAAAAAGGTGGCTTCGTACAGGCAGGATAGACGCTTACCTCGAAGAAAAAAATCAGCACAGCAAAGCAAACACTCTCCTGGACCAAATTATGAAACCCTAATGGCAGATGAAAAAGACCCTCAAAATTATTCACCCTACACAAACAGCCCATTATGCACTGACTAAAAACTCTGAAATGAGCATTTACAGGAGTATTTTGAAAGCTAAATCTCTACACCTAAAACATTTCATGAAAACTTATTCCATGTTATGCAGAAAAACTGCTGTTTGGTTGGGAGAAAAGTATCCGTAGCCAAATGCCACCCATTTGTGTGTATGCGTGGAGAGGGGCCATTTCACTCCGAGATCGCCTCCAACCACGGGATGGGCATTTGGCTGAAATGGGTGGTGAAGTCGAAGGGGCGGAGGCAAAGCGGCACTGCCCAAGTCAACGGAGGAATGCACTTCACATCATTCATGCTGGCCTTGCCGTTGGTGTGCGCAATTAGAACGTCTAACGGTGGAGGCAATACCGCACTCCCTCAAGCCAAATCAGCCCAGCCTATTTCTCATCCCTGGATAGGGAAGGGAAAAATGATGAGGCACTCTCATCACTGCCCTCTGGACATTTTCAAGGACACCTCATCACCACCACGGTAGCACGAATGGGCGGCAGCAGTTGATACACTTCGTGCTGTCCTCATGCCAACACGCCAAACGAGTTGACGAATGCACTCTGTGAATGAATGCGTGCACGTGACTAGTGTGACTGACGAAGGGGCGAATGACAAGTTCAAAGTGGGTTGATAGGGAGTGGCCATAGGAGTAAACTGTGGAAGGCAAATCGAAGTTGTTCCTTGTAGGCACTTGGGTGTGAGGAAGAGGAGGCACGTTGTGTGCGCGTCCACTACGACTTTGTGGACTGAAGGTGATGCAGCCAATTGCTTCGGTATGGTCAACTTCGAGAGGTGTGCCTACAGTGGTTGAATGAGAGCTGAACTCCAACAGTCACGCGCGGCGTCAACAAGGCATGACAAATGTGTTCAGTCACCGCAGACGTGCCTGCTGTTGCGGGCAGGTTATGCACCTCGTTCAGTGGTGGCAGACAGGTCGGAATTTGGCAATGATAGCAACAGCAGGACTGTGGCTACTGTCGCGGCACATTCAGTTGTGTGCTACGACAGTGGTGGGATTACAGGCCGTAGTTGTGCGAATAAATCACACGAAACACACTCCTGTCTGGCTGACACTTCAGTGGGTCCAACGATTCCACCACGCATCCTAAAGCTTGAACGCTCAGTCATCACTGTTCAAGTGACAGTTTTGCTGGTCGTTGTGGAGGCGTGGAGATGGGACTGATGAGCGAGGCTGGGGCATCACACAGAA
>UYWX01000234.1:0-23796 GCA_900622495.1 Hydatigera taeniaeformis
GAAATTTAAGATATAACGAGGCAACCCTACCGAGATGAATACGGGTGAAGGACAGTTGGTCCTTCCTTGATCGATGGATGGAAATGGTCTTGTTTTTAAAATTCGATTTGAGCAGAGGAGGAGGAGCAAAATGTGACAATTGGAGCCTCATTTGGTTGACATCAGCAAACAAATAGAGATATTCACATTTTTGGGACAAGAGTAAAGGTGGCGAGATGTCGTAGCCTCTGATTTCCACTTTCATGGCTATGCGATCAGAGATGACTAAGGCTGCGGGGGATCACAAGCACACAGAACAAGATCGCATAAATCTTCATTACATGACAGCCTTCTTCTTGCCTCTGCTGGTGCCAGTCTAGGGAGTTTTAGAAGGCAGTTTTCCTATGTCCAAGCGACGAATGGTCTAAATGGTGTGAAGTCACGCGTGTGGGTCGGAGGGAGGGTAAGCAGATGAAGTGGGGGAGGGGGAGAGAGACGACATGTGTCTGAGTCCTCTGTTAGACCCGCGTCCCGGACACTCCATCGCCTCACATACATTTCCTTCCCAAAAGTTGCCCTACTTTACACTCCTTCCATCTTCCAAAGCGAATTCTTGTCTGAGAGTAAATGTTCGGAACTGGGTTTACTTTCTGTCCAATCTACTGATTAAATTACCTACCGAATTTTGTTCAGCTTCCTTTTGATTTTATCCTCTATCTAGTGAATCGTCTTTGGAATCATCCACAGCCAACTTCCCTCCCATCAGTCGAGCTATCCACTAGCCATTTTATATCTGCACTTCCCTACCCTTCAGTCACCTCTCTCATCTTTACCTGTGACACATTAAAATGAAAACGAAGTGAAGGATTGAGAAAGCAATTTGTTTTACGAAGCAGTCGCTACAAGAGAAGGGGGAGCGGGGGAGCACAAAACATCCACATAGATTGATTTAATCTTGTGCTCAGTTTTCACAACCAATGGAGACTCTCATCGTTACCTTAATTACACAAGTTTTTTGATGATTTGTTTTGCTTAAAAATTATTTAATCAACTCTCCTTGTTTGAATGGAGACCACGTTTTTATGAGGCCTTCTAATTTTCTAAAGCTTCTAACATGAATGCAATAAGTGAATGAAAAAATACCACTTTAACTAATGACTCGGAGACAAATCATGAACGAGTAATTGTGTGCTCTACTGCATTCGATTCGTCAGGTCTCTTCCATCACACTAAAGGGCTGCACAAGCACACACCACTCACGAGTTAGGTTGTCGACCTACGAAGACACTCAGCGGCACATCGATCAGGCGCTTTGCGGAGGCTCGTCAATCACCGCTTTACTGTTTGCTGAGCTTGTGGGATGAGGGCGCCAAGATGTACTTGAATTTTGAGGTCTTACGACTGCTGCTTATTGCACCGAAAACATCTGAAGTAAAACAAGTGCTGATAAAAAAATGCGGAATTTATTAGCTATTGGGTCAAATGTTTACCTTGAGGTGCTTCTCCAAAAAAGCCAATGCGTTTATAGTACTCTTTTTCACTCTGCCCACTTACCGATGGAATTCGCAAAAAAATGCCAAAAAATTGGTTCATGAATGCTACTAACTTGGAAATAAGTAGGCGTCGATCGGCAGAGTTAAGTTTGGCGATTGCTTCCAGCATTTGTGATGCTGAACCAAATTCTCATCCACTTAAAAGGCCAAGTGTGTTTGAGTCATCATTCTGCCATTTAGGGTTTTAGTCTTTCATGAGAGGTTTCTCTCCTGTCTAATGGGTAAACAGCATAAAGGGAGTTTGATTGAACCTTTTCTTGACAATTAGGCTTGTGGTTTTGACAATACGCTATACCCGGAAAGGAGCACTTTTCACCTAAACATAAAAAGCATTGCCTGACTGTGTTATATAGGTGAGTGGTTTTGTTCATTTTAAGATCGGAAGTTGATCAAGCTAAACAATTCGGTTGAACCTTATTAGAAGCTGTTTCGTGTACACGATGGGTTGTTTTACATAAGCTCTAGTAACCTCTTAAGAGGGAGCGGCCGATTTTTTGAGGGCTTTCAGCATTTAACAATGATATAGAGGAGAATTGATAAAAGATTTTGCAGTCGTGCTTCCTGAGGGAGCCAAGACAGGACTCCAAACCCCTGAAGACCGGATAGATGGCTAAACTTAAGATATCATGTCAGGCAGATTTGAGCCCTTTCGGATGGTTGGATTTAGAAGCAGCGGTAAATACATTAAAGGCGAGGCTTGAAGAGGTACTTGTCTGTGAAATGGCGCTATTAAATGTAAAATTATTTACTTTTACTTTGGTTAGGGTTGCGAATCGCACCTAGGAAGCCGTGCAACTTTTAACATGTAATGAAGATCGGTTGAAGTGAAGATGTGTGCACAGTAGTAGCTCGGCTGTAGGATGAACAGTAGGCTGTTGATCTGATCTGGTTCAGCTAATAGGGGCTAAAACCACGCATCAGAGAAAGAATCATGAGGCCAACAAGATAAAATGCCAACGGTGACAGAAGCGAGAAAACCACCCTCCGAACGACCCCAGTGAGGAAAGGAGAAGCAACCCAAGATGTACTAACGGTTCTCCAACTCCATACAAGAGGTGTCTGACATTCAGATGCATTTACGCATTCATAAACCCTTTTACATAGCCATGATTTTGCTATTTACGTCTCAATCTAAAGTTCCGACTCGATTTTATGGCCTGCAAGATTCTTGAACACCTATCATTCCACGTTACTTTGCCTTCCAAGTCTGCCTCCTTGTCTACACTGACTATCCAAAATTGTCCCAAATTGCTCCGTACTTTCTTATCAAACCTCCCATTCATCAGCATAGTAACACGTTCGATGACACGAGTTTTATTTACGCATTACCGCCTCCACCTGTGGCCAAATCAGCCACTAGAACAGCAGCCAAGGCCACGGTGAAGGACATGGCCACCGAGGCCAAGAAAGGCGACCACAAATCGCGTTTATCCAGGTAGTAGAGCACTCCGGCTAATGAGAGAATGGCCGCAATGATCGCCAAAACAGTGGCCACAATGTTTGCCCAACTGTCACCGTGAACAACCAATACAATCAAAAATATTCCACCAAGAAGAATCAGTAGTCCAGAGGTCAGAAGGAGAGCTCCTGTCACTTCATTTACCTTCGAGGTGATACAGTTGTCACTTAGTATACTTCCCCCACACGACCAGCCATTAAAACCGATGGCAAAGAAGAAAAGAATTGCGGATACGATGGCAATTATGATGTAGATAATTCTTTGGTCCATCGCTGCTTCCAAATGCTGTGGAGAATAAACGCATTGGTTAATTCAAAAGGAAAGTATTGATTTGTAACTTTGCAGCGCAAACAACTTGTGACATCATTGCCTTTTCTTGAATACTATCAATCCCCTGAGCACAAAAACGGACTTGCATGTCAAGTCGAACTAAATCAAAGTTAAATCGAGATAGCCTTTTGGAGGAGACACCAGTGATTCCATGCCTATGACGAATTCTTGACAAAACCCGAGGCTTGCAGAACAGCCATTCTTATATCTGTCAGCATGTTGTTAACATCGGTGTTTAAAATTAAGACGTTGCTTAAACCCAATGCGAGAATGGCTCTCTTGAAGTGGTTAGTTTTACTGTATGTGCTCACTCTCATCGATGGTCAAGTGAAGAGGAGACAGGGCCCCGATTCACTGTTTAGCAACATCATTCGAACCACACAATCAACACTGTAAGTTGAGAATAAGATTCTCTAGAAGATGGCTCCTTGTCTAGTGCTTTTAGTAGTAGAACAGGGATTACCCTCAACTCCTTCTCTGCATCATGCTCCTCTACTGATATGTATTTTAGTAGATCGCGAATTTTGCCTACCATGGAAACGCATTAATTTGTGTGTCCTTTTCTCTTCCTCAAAGGGGATGTGGCGTAGAGCATGAACTCTGTTATTTCCCAGAGACAAAATGTTCCCGTTTAAAGGATGCTAGTGCAACTGTCTGCATTAAGGCCTGCGAGCTATGCATGGCCTGTGTTCACCTACAGCGAGGGTCGATCATTCACCTCTGCCGACCGCACAACGTTATCTGCTGTAAAGACGGCGATTGCACCAACTTTTCCCCTTGCGCTTAACTTCTCCCATAAACTGGTCTTCCTCTTGGAGGGACCGAATTTTGGGCACAGATCAATGCTTTTAATATAGCATTACAATCGACCGCATTTAAGTCAAACTTTATTAGAGGCCATTTGCGTTGATCATATCCAATGTTTGTGAAAAGGTTTTTAGGTGACTTTAAAACCAATTCCAGTGTAATAGATGCTACGGCAGCCGATGTAAGAAAATAAATTCTGGTCCCATTAAGCGCACCACGTATTGATAAATTTGTTCATTTGGAAGTACAAAGGCTTTTGCAACATTACGCAACTAAACAAAGATACAAAATTCTAAAAAAATTTTGAAAATAATTTTTCTTGTATACTACGCCTGATGTGAATCCTCTCTCGGCAACTTGTGCCTAAAGAGTTCTTCTATCCATTCCTTCAGACGATTGGCATCCTGATTGTCAATGACATCAGGATAGACTGGCAACTCAAACTCTTCTGCAGTTTGAGTACCCCTTTCAATAGTAAGCGGTACGGTCTCCGTTTGAGTTGACTTCCATTGCATCAAATGTTCATGCGTCAGTGGAGAGACTGTTTGCATTCTGTGTCCTCCTTTCGGCGTATACAAACGCATGATTGGGGGAGATGTCTCACTGCTACTACATGCGGAGCCATCGCTATCATCACTTAATCCATTGCTTGGAGAATACTAAGAAGGAAAGAATATGTTAGTCTAACCAGTCTCCGCTTTATCACGATTGCGTATAAAACGAGATCTAGATTATTAGTTAACTCCCAGTCTATCTTTATACCTCCTTACCAAGCAAAAACTAGGACGACGTACTTACAATTGGTGCCCATAGCAATCTCTCCATTCGTGATGCTAGACTAAAAACAAAGTGCAATGCTTATTTACATGATTTCAAACTTTGAAAGGTCAAAAAATCTGCAATGCATTACCTCTGAGAGCTCCTTAAAAGCTGATCTTCTGGCGTGATTGGTATATTCTCACCTTCTTCGCTTTCCTCTACATCACTGACGTCACCAATCTGCCATGCTGTGGGCGAGTTTTGAGTGGATAAAATCTCAATGTCTTTACAAACAGCCAAATGTTGCATCTTTGGGTCAAAACCGCTGACACGTTCAGATAGAGGTTCGGTGACCTCACACACAGCTGACATCTTTTGTGGAAATTTCGCGCATTGGAGTTGGACTGGGGATGAACAAAAATCAAACTTTGTTTTGCCTTGAGAATTTCTTATTACATCTGGTCTATCCTCTTTGCTAGAAGATTCTTCCATTTCAGTAGTGTAAGTCATTTCGTATGTGCTGCACGAGGACAACGGAACCTTGTGACCTATTTTAAGTGATTATCAATTAAAACAAGTGGCGCACTGATCGGACTCAACTCTTCTGAGAGGAAGAAAGCAGACACTGAATCAAGATTCTTTGCCTGCCCTTCAATGCGAATTGTAGAGTTCTTGACTTCAAAATTGGGATCTCAAAGGTTACTGATAAAAAAGATCTACCGAAAGGGATTGACAAATGCGGCGAATCACTTCTAACGGCTAAAGCAGGGAAAAGAATGGCAATTAGAGAGCGTATTACAATACTCTAAGGAATAAAAAAGCACCTTCTCCTCTGTGAATTTCTGGAGAGGACGATCCATAAAACCGCATGCCGTGCCTTTCAGGCGAAACCAAATTTTCTCCTGAAGCAATATTTTCGCCCATTCACTCTGGCTTGTAGAAAAGTTTAATACATATAGCAATCTAATGATAAAGTCATAGGAGGGTACGCAATAGATATGAAAATCGAGAACCGGTGTCAGATGGTACCAAAATTTTTGTACATAAGCTTGAAAACCCTCATATTTTGTTAAAACAGCTTGAACTTACTATAAAGAGACTAAGAAAAAAATTGAAATAGTTTTTCTAATTTTCAATTATCATTGGTTATACATAAAGTACACAATCAATAAAATCCACCAGACCTAGTGAAAGAATTGCAATTATCCACACGCCTTATAAAAAGCATAGCAAAAATTGGAACTGAGTTCTTTACGAGTATTTACACCCAAGTAGTAGTTAGGCTTCGATTGCGCAATTCACAATCTATGAACAGATAAAAGTGTTTAAAATATCGCAATCCTATAGGCGATCGGAAACGTACAAACAAAGCAAACCATAAATGCCTTAGTATCTCAAGATAAGTCAAAAATAATCACTTTAAAACTCTTTCAATCAAAAATTTTTTGTCTCTGCAAATTAAGTTAGGACAACCCAAGTAATAAAGGAATTTGCACAAGTTGTTTGCGCTTGTTATCAATGTATTAAAACCAGAACATTCTTACGTAGCCTTAAATTGTTAAGATTCCTATACTTACTTTTATGATGTATTCACAGGTGCCGGTTCGATTTACAAACATTGTAATTGGCATCTCAGCAGGACTCAAGTGCAACGCTCGCCTTTGTATTCTCTCCCTGACCACTTAGATAGATCTTCACAACAGTTTCAGCGTATTACACCTCAGATTAAGGCATCTCAACACTGACCTTATGTGAATGTAGCAACCCCGGGTTTCCTACTATGCAGACGTCAATTTCGGCTAAATTCATGCATTCTAGGAGGATTCGAAGGGACAGAACCCGTCTTGGCTTGATGGCAAGCCAACGCATACATTGGCAAGAATGTAATACCAAAGTTGCCTTCCACATATTATAAGGTTACATAAAAATAAACAGGATATAACATCGATCATCTGTATAATTGGCCGTTAATTTGGTATTTGCCTGATACTATAGGGTGCAGAATAGCCTTATGGTTAAGCCAAAGCTCCATCTTTTCTTTGCCGTCTTTAAAATATGTATTCGGCACAAATTACTGCGTTCTTCTACTTAAGAAATAGCCTCGAGTCTCTACACTTTTAGCTTTTGAAATAATGCAGTCGGAAGACTAGTTATGCTGTCAAATAGACATGCATTAATAAAACAGTCAGTAATTGCGTGACTTATACGCCCACATGACTTCACAAGACCAATAAACGATATAATAATAGTTTATTGAAAAAAAACTTGTTCAGCATTTCTCTTACTCAAAGCAAATGCTTGTGTGATTATCTGTAAATTCAGCATTTGGCTAGCGACAACAGCTAAATAATGGTACGATCTTGATCTCTAGATATCGGGACATCATCATTTAGCCCCTCACTCTTGTTTAAGTCGTTTGACATGTGTTCGGACTCTACTTGTGATGCTGGTTTTTGCCCGTTTATTGCGCTTTTGTTGAGGGAGCTCATGTATTCCGCCATGTAGATGCAAACTTTGTTTTCCGTAAAGATGGCAATATTTAGTATCCGAAGAGCAATTGGTTCTGGTTAAAATTGGGGCAAACGAAACCTGATGACCAAGTCCTATTTGACTTAAATGGGTATTGCTTGTGATTTTCCGGTTTTAGGCTAATAGATCTGCAATTCTTAAGTTTAAACGATCCTATCGTCCTACTGTTCCTACGAATGGATTTGGTAATTTGAACTTCGGTGATATGTGTGAGAGTCGCCATAGAACTGACCACACGGAAATTGTTGGACCGCAAACACAACAGAGGCCTTGGTCGTAGTCTTGAATACCTGAAACGCTACTGTCGACTGTTCACAAAAACTGCATTTTGATATACTTGCTGCTTCACTCATCAAGAAGATCACTGGTGATGGCGGCAGCCTTGAATGTTGTAGCGGTGAGACGTGTCCACAACCCTATGATAGGGGCGGAGTGGGCGGTTTGATCTTTGGAGAACGGAGGCGTGAAGCGAGAGTTGATTTAACCAAACATTGCCATTCTTACGGCAGAAGAGGACTTCGGAGGCCTGAGGTTTGACGCTGCAGTGTGTTTCAACTGTGTTGTTGTGACAGATTTAATCTGATAAGTTATTAAACACATTTTCACAGTCCAAACAGTTCGTAGGAGCTTTTTCTGGATACTCGATAGTCTTAAGGCCTGCTCGGCCCTTCAAGTAGTGGTCACTGTTGTTGGATGTTTGCCACCACCTACATAGGTGTAGCTCATTACCTTACCGGGCGCCCTTTTATGTGTTTTATTTTGACGTTGGAAGCCAAAATTGCGCCTGATTTGGCTATCGTCGGTACGTGAATTATACGCTGTTTGCTGATCAACTCTGGGAGGGAAGAGGAAAGGGGTGGGGTTACGAGAGCTACCGATGGGCGGGCTATGTTGTAGAGTAGACAGGCTGGTAATAATGAGTAGGTACGTTGGGAATGAATGGGAAGTGAGAACTAGCAAGAGAATGGGCGGGTTGGTGCCGGGATTTCGCCATTAAAGGTGTGCGTGGTGGTTCTCACGCAGCGCATCGTTATTGCTTGTTTCGTCTTCAGTTGCCTTCAGCATTCACGCGACGTGGTGGGTTGGGTTTTCGTCTGGGCGAATTTTGTGCCGAAAAAACGTGAGAGTGTCATTCCATGCAAAGCCCAAGGCTCAAGGGAGTTAGTCTTGAGACAGGCTGTTCATTCCTTCGTGGTACCTGAAACCTGGTTCATCTGCATTGCGTAGTCACCTCCGCTCAGATATCCATTTGCTGTTCAGCCTCCTATTTAGCTACTAGACCGTCGGGAAAAAAGTCGTTTGTATTCCTCTTCCCATTTACTCACTGTAGGCGACGATCCGTGCGTGAACCGAGGCGTAACGTGAACCAATCAGCCGAGCGGTGATACGCTCAGCTCACACTGGTTGGCATACCAAATAGTGGGAGATTATGGATTTCTAGGGGTGCTTCACCCGCCTTCAGTCATGGAAGGAAGGGATTTTCACTAGTGTAAGTTTATTTTGTCGGACGGGCGAAGTGTGTAACTAGATCTGTAGACACTTAGAGCCCTTACCAGATTAAAAAATACAATGGTGGACAGATAATAGAGTAGGTTGCAGATCATGGGAGTATGCCCATGGAGGAGTGATGAATGGCAGGAGCAGGAAGGAGCAAAGCCCGTAGACCGGTAGTGAGATGATGAATGCACTCAACCAAGTGGATGGTTTAGAGGCCTCTTTGACGGCATACAATTTCGCAATCAGCGCTTTCAAGTGGTGCTGACTGTGTGGTTTCCTTTTCCATTTTTCAGAAGTACGTTCAAAGTCAATCTGAGTTCAAGAGTACGTGAAATTAAAAAAAAAGGGACATTCTTCCCCATGATCACGGCCATTCACCCAGCCGGAAGGCATGCCCTTACTCGTGTTTGCATTTGCAGGTCGAGTGGACTCAGTTTCGAAAGCTAGTAATGCTCATTATTCAGCAAAATGAGTGTCCGAAACTCTGTTTTCAATTTTGATTGCAAATTTTTCACGTGCCTAAATGATCTATGAAATAATAATCTCATTTTCTAGCATTTAATGGGACATCCGCTTGGACGTTAGGCCAGCTTTGTAGCAGTTTAAGTTAAAAATTTTTTAATAAACTTCTAAGTTAAAAGTTGTTAATTAAATTTGTTACAAATTATCGGAGGAAAGCCAACCTTATCGCGCAATTTCCTTCAAGATTTTTCCCAGATTTAGTAGGAACTTGCATGTTTAAAGACAAAGGCGCGATTCTCGGAGGTACATGGTGCAGACGTTGAACCTCCGGATTGGTCTGTGCTGGAGGTATCGCAGTACTGAGGACCCCGCCGTGATGGTGCACGTCGAAAGGAGTGGAATTTGGTGCCTCACCTTTCTGGTCAAATATCTGCAGACTTCAAATGCTACCGAAAGTGTTTAAAGGAACTGCTTCCGCCCTCCGCCCCATCTCCATCCCAAACAAGGTCGGTTTGGGCTTTCGTACAAATAAAGTAACAATTACTAATTACTGGAACCTTTGGTCCTCTTTCTCAACCAGCTCAAAAGAGTTTACCAGAGGAAGGAATTTAAGTGTTTATTTTCCTTGTCGATATGACATAATTAAAGGGACGAATTGTTGATCTGTGGTTGCATGTCTGATTAATGGTTAAATTTATTGTGAATTCGATTCATTTTTAGTAATGAAACTTTGATATTACTTCGTAATATTCTTGTGAAAATACAAAATTTTTAGAAAACAAACAGCCACCTGGCAGATAATACATTAATCGGTTTTGTTTGCCTTATCCGTATCGGTGACGGGAGATGTGGAAATTTTTCTGCCAAACATTCTCCTTTTGGACGATTTAAAAATGTCATTTACTAAAACGGTCCGCCATTGCTGAAACTGTTCAAATACTGAAACAAGACAACTTTTTGATGGGTAATTAATCCAAGGACTGCATTTTGGGGATTGATGAGGAGGAGGGTTGTCTATCAAGCCTATCCATCACCAGTGATAGAAATACTGACTCCAATGTCAAGGCGTATGACAAAAGTCTGGATCTGGTGTCAATTCTTAACATCGAGGCTTGGAGTCGAGCCTTCCCTGACTCGTTGCATCAACTTCAAAGCTACCCAGCCGCATAGTTGGAGACTGTGTCCAGTATGCTTACAGGTTTGATGTCTTCTTACAAGATTGGTAGTCGTTTAGGTGACCAAACGTTTCAAACAAGGTGCAGGCAAGGCTAGAATTTCATAGTTTGGAAATGACGCTACTTTAGTGTGGCCTTAAGAGGGTCGCTGATGGAGATTCCGGCATTGTCCTTCTCTGTGACACCGCATACGAAGTGAACGCTGCAACGATTTTACTTTTTGTCTTAACCTCTGCACCATTAGACTGCCAGTTGTCTACTTCTGCTCATTCAACTCAAACATTAATAGGCCATTATTTTGTGTGCCTCCATCCTTTCACACCTGCTTCGAAGGAAACATAAAGCACAATGGTCACACCTACATCCGTCTTTTTAACGCATTTCATCAACCGCTCGGTCGATTCCGCACCAAATGATGTAAGAATCGCTCAGCACTGGTCACCGAACCGGCCACAAGAAATGCATTCAAAAATTCAGAACTTACCAGCACGTTTGCTCAATTTTCATTTGTACAAGTCATGCGATGAGGGAAACGTGGGTGGGTAGGACAAAGCATAACTCAGCGGACACGTCTCACGCATACTCGGGGCACAGCTTTGCAACAAACTTTTCTAGACATTTCAACCTTCTTCTCCCTGTCTACGTATCTACTCCCACCCTCCACCTGGTTATCTTGAAGTCATCTTTCCGTAAACCCTTGTCCATCCACTAATTCTTCCACTCTCATCCACATCTCCTTCTGCAGATCCAACAACAATTTTTACACTGTCTTATGTATCCTGTTATAATCTCCGTTTATAATCAGCCGACCTTTTGACCCGGATTGAACAAAGGATTTGAAGAGAAGGAGGCCGAGGGAGCAGTAAAGGCCAAAAAATGCCCATTAGTCTTCGCGGTTTTAAAGGTGATCATCTGGGGCCACCCAAACACCCCTCGGAGGAAGCGATGATTGGCAACGAAGTGTGTCGCCTTTTGGAGGTACGACAATTTAAGGATTACGCTTTGTTGAACTTCCATAGGCCATGATTATTACATCCGTTCTGCCATCCTGTATCCACCCATCCGTCCGTTTCTCGGTTCAGGTATCCATTTATGCATTAAGTGTACGTCTGTGCAGCCAATTGTCATCTGTCATTGCACGGATTCCTTTGCCTTTATTTATCCCTGGAGGTCCGCACACTCACCTTCCCATCCGCATGTGTGCCTCCCAGGTTGTCAGTCTACCTCATCGATCCTCGCCTTCCCCTTTTCTCATTCCATCCGTCTTGGCATCTTTTTTCTTAAAATTGACCTCCCCATGTGTGGGTATCCATCGGTACCACTTGTAATTTGAGTCCACCACCACCACCACCACCACCACCACACCACCACCACCACCACCAGTTTCAAAACTCTCAACATTTTTACTTAGTAATACCAAACTTTTACAAAACCGATTTTAGAATTAATGTGGGCCTCATATTGAAGGTCGACTGCACATAATTCGACTGAAATAGCAAGGCCAATTAAAGGGGCTCGAGCGCCATGAAAGTTGAAACAGCATCAAAACACTACACAGTATGGGAGGAAGAAGAGGAGGAGGAGGAGGGGGACGAGAACAGGGAAACATCGCAGAGCAAATAATCGTGCGTAGACCACCTAGCCATGGGTTAATGGTAAAGGTGAATATTATATTTAGGTGAAGTAGTTGCTATTGGCACAACGACGAGATTTACAGGCATCAAAATTCTTATTTGTCTCAATATTGCCTAAAAAGGGAAACTGCACACACAGCTTGTAATATGCCTCCTTAAAAGTCTTCAAATCCAACCACTTTCGCCTTCTTTGGTACCAAGGAAACACAAAAATAGATAACAGAAGACAAATAACAATTGCTTTGACTTGAATAGAAACTAAAAATAGGGCCTCACTGAAGTCTGCAACACAACTGAAAGGACATTTTACTCCTTTTTTTACGCAATTTAAAGTCGCCGTTCTAATTCCAAGTTTATCTGATTCGCTGAACTTTTAAGGGGTCAACTCCTTTGAGGCCAAACAGGCGACGGAAGTTTTTTCTTTGAAGTCTTCACTTCGATTAAACGAGTGGACTCCCGTTGTCACAGGCAGCACAGTGATTGTGCGGCAGAAAAATGCCAAACAGCGAATGATTGTAGTCCAGTGAGGAGTCGCCGAAAGGTGGAAGCATGGAGGTATGCTAAGACATGCAAATTCTGCAATAACTTTGAGCATTAACTCGCCATTGGTTGAATCACTTGTCACTTAAGTAAGATTTATCCATCAGACGCTAAAGAAATTTCGTAATGAGCGAATAAAATGAGAGAGGAAAAAACAACGAAAATCCATTAAGGTAATGAGCCGACATGATGGAAACGAACAGTTGAAAGGAGGCCTTATGTGAGGGCAGCCAAAAAGACGTGGCTATTTTAACCCTCTGTTTGCGTAGCACGTGAGGACTTAACTTTGCTTCAAGGGGCAACACCGGTGTTGTAGTATCCCCTGTTCCACTCTTAAGCGCATTTACTTCCATCCTCATGGGCGAAAGATTGTTGTAGGAGGTTACAACATGCGGATTGGTAGG
The DNA here is from genome assembly GCA_900622495.1 of Hydatigera taeniaeformis. Taxonomy (NCBI): domain Eukaryota; kingdom Metazoa; phylum Platyhelminthes; class Cestoda; order Cyclophyllidea; family Taeniidae; genus Hydatigera; species Hydatigera taeniaeformis. Next base: position 13,129 of record UYWX01000234.1, read on the forward strand.
AGTGATGGGGCAGATATGGGCGTTTCTCCTGATAAGGATCTGTACGCCCTCCACAACGGAGTTGCATCGGCTGTAAAGTAGTCTTTGTAGGGGGGCAGGCGGGACGTCACTGTTGATGGTGTGTTTGAGGCGCTCGACCACCGTTCGTGTGACTAGTGTGAATAATCATTTTCTCTTTCAGTCTGTGCCTTCTTTAAGCAACTCCTCCTTCCTCCATAAAGACTGAAGTAGAGGAGCTAGAGAACAAGAGAGAATATTTTATGCTAGAAAAAAAGAAATCTCCCCCGACTTTGGGGCTGCCTTGCGTGGAAAGACGAAAGAGACCTTCGACAATCCCCTGAGGTGAGTGATACATCAAACTTTTGCTGCAACACCCCAAAATCCTGCAGAACTGACCATGTAGTTCTTAGGAAAGGAAATATCCGAAAGCGTTAAGCTGTGTGAAGAGTGTTGAGGCTGTAGGAAAGTCAAAAGCTGTCCCATTCATATCGGCCAGCACAACTCAATTAATGTTTTAAGGAACGACAACGATCAAATTCCTTGCTGCGATATCAATAAATCCTCTTAATCCTGTCACTTGTTTCCATCACAACAACTTGATTTGTGATTGAGGATTTCATTTCTCATACTAGTCGAATCTGTTGCATAAAACGCAGACAAAACACCTTCCACCACAAACTACTCCCCTCCTCTCAACATCAAAGAGGCTTAAAACGGCGCTTGGAGACTGGAGGTCGGAGGTCATAAATCGAGTAGATTACGAAGCGGTGAAAACGCAATTGTTAGGTGCTACCCAAATTATGCATTTTTAGCCTTCCATGTACTTGCTCAATCGTCTATATCACTGCCATCCGCCGTTAATCCTGCCCCCGGTTTTACGAATATTTAAATCATCTCCGTGCTACCTCTGCCAGTCTTGGCCCTCCACACACATGTGTGCTGCCCCTCACCCCACTCCCCCCCCCCAAGGCCACACAAGCCGACCTCACTGCTAGCCCGTCATTTTATCCCTCCAAACATTTGTTTATCTCTTCAACCATCCCCGCCGCCTTACTTCGTACCTACTCGCTCACTTGGTTACACCTCCAGAGATGGTTTTTGTTAATAAATCAAAGTAGGCGGATAATTAAAGTAAATTGCTCCCTTTGTAAAATCTCACACTTTGGTATGCTTTCCAATGTGCATAGTTGGAGAGCTAAAAGTTGGGTTAGCAAATAAACTAAGTTGAGAGGGCAAATTTGGAGGGCGAAGACATAAGAGGTGTTGGATTGGTGGTGGTGGTAGGAAACGAAGCAGTGGAATGATAGGTGTGGCCGACCCTAAACCCGCGGGATGTGGGATTTTGGCTCCTACCAGCCAGCAGTCAGGTTATTGTTGACCTGAAAAATCGTTGTATAAACGAGCACCTTAAATTCCATCCTTTTGACTTGGCACTCCGAAAGACTTTGCGCGCACCAGACCACTATTGTTGCCATTCTAGCGACGCTAAGTCATTATCAACTATGTATTTTCTGGTTAGGTGAAAAGTTATGTCTGTCTGCCGTGATCGCCATCACCATCTCGTGCTGCAGAGATGGAGTGCACTCTTTTTTGTGATGCCTTCTATATACCTCCTGTTTTCACGAGATTCGAGGTGGAAGATGGTCAGAGACGGCCTAAACTACTGATAACGCTGGCTGCTCTGCCAGAGGATGGCGTTGATGCTTGGTACTAGCTGGAAGACCTGACTTTAACTATCAACTCAGCTTGGGTTGCTTGCACAGAGACCTTTGAGCATGTCAACGAGGGAGAAGGCAAGAAGGAGACTTAGTAAAAGCGAAAAAGATATGCAGACGCAAAATTCGTGGATTTATGAACGGGAAAATTTATGGTAGAATTAATTTTCATAGGTGGTTGAATGAGGAGGTGGTTTATCGTCTGTAATGCCAAAAGGGCACAGTCACCACCTGATTTGCCTCCCTGACGTTTCCTCAGACGATGGTTTGTTGACACGCGTTTTGGTTGGCATTGCAAGAAAGTTCGAGATCCCCAAAATGTGCGGGGCTCAGTAAGTGTCAGTTTCTCCCATCTCTCCCCTCCTCATCTCTCGTTCTCCCCAAGTGATGCTAAATTAAAGCGCAAACAGTCAATTTTTGTGCCACAAAATTGTATAGGTATTAGCGTCACTGTCATTGCTGTCCCTAATATCTTCTCCTGTAAGTGGTAGGAGGGTGGGTGGGAAATGCTTAATGACGTCGTTGCGTGTTCAACTCTCCTTCTGCCTCCAAACTACTGTGCCTACGGCCTTGGGGAGAAACCAAGTAATTGGGAAGTCTCAGTTATGAAGGCAATCATTCAGCATTCACCGAGTCGGTGGCTTGGGGATGAACTCCTTCTCAAGCGTGTGATTGTCTACTCAGAAGGGTCAAAAGGGTAAAACGACAGCAAAACGGCCAATCTGAATTGTATTTTTTCGACTTTAACATTTCCACTGGATACTGTTGTGTGACGCAGGAAAATGCGTGACTCAATACTTCCATACTACGGTATTCAATAGGACTACTGGATTTACATCAGACTGAAGGAAGTTGTCTTGTAAAAAATATACATTTTTCACGTGCTTATGAGATAAAAGTTAAAGACACAAATTTGTAAAAGGTCTTTTAGTTCCTCTTTACCCTTCTTCTCCCTAAAACAAAATTTTCAACCGATAAGAGATCAGTAAAACATGTGTTTTGTGCCCTGAACCACATTACACTGGACTTTCTTTACAAGCTGAAATAAACTAACAAATCTACTTTCTCCCCATTCCACCCCAATGCCTCGAGGCAGTTTGAACGGGAGGCTCCGTAGTCCAGTTAACATTTTTGTCAAATTTGTCGTCCTTTGTATCCGAATCGTCCGTCATGGACTCGGCTTAGTTTAAGCAGTAGCTACATGAGGCCGTCTAAACAGTTAAGGGTTGTACGACCTTGCTCCTGGAAGGGCTCTAACCTTCAGCCTTTTTGCAATTTTCTCTCTATCCTCTATTTTTTTTGTCTTTAATTGTCATTGAACGTAGGAATGACAAGTTGGTGGATGCATTGAAGGGAGACAATATGAAATAGTTGGTTAAAAGTGTATGCAGTAGAGGAATGATGCACTCGCATTGAATAAATGAACAGAGGACGAATGGATGGATGGACGCATGCTGATGGGCTGGTTGATGAAATCAAAAATGATTCCTCGAGTACAAGGCAAAGTTAAGTAGGCAGGTGATGTTTTCCATTGCATGGACTTTAGAGTGGATAAAAGGCATAAAATGAGGGGGAGAGTAAAAGTTGCGATTTGGTGCATGGTTGCATGTCTAAAGAACGGAACGAACGGCTTCTCATTGGTAGCATTAGGTGGGGCGAAGGGAGGCAGGTGGTGGACAGTGCCTGCTAGAATGTAAAAAAATCCACAAAACAGGAGTCGGAGGAGGAGGAGAAAAAGTAATCGTATGTATGGATGGTAGAAGGAATAAAATGACCACAGGCAGTTGTGAAATATGGAAATGAGTACGAAAAACATGATTTTGGATAATTAAAACTCTTGACTTAAGATGGGTGTTTGGATGGCAGGAGGAGATGCTAGAGCATAAATCTTCACAGGTGAATGCAAAATGGCCAACAGAATGGGGTATGCATGGAAGCATGCCCGAGTGCAAGTACCGTGACTTCCATGCAATTGGAGTGCCGACTTTTGTCAGTAAAATGGACAGTCACAGAGCCGAAATATTTGGCCACAAACAAGTTTCTGCCATCCCGTTGAGGTTGAAATTGCTGGCAAGGAAAGTCTTCATGCATAGCAGGCAACGAATGTTTAAAATAAAGCCTACTTATCGCGTCCATTGTTCCCTCTTCTCCGCGGAACTCAGTCGCAGCCTGGACGATCAACCTTTTAACCCACCCATTTCGATACTTTAGACGCACTGATTGTCTAATTCGTTTAATACTCAGACGTGAGCCTAAACAGAACTGCATGATTTGAAGAGTGGAAGGCATTATTTCATTTTTTTTTGGACGTAACAGCATCAAAGACTTTTCAAGTTGATCCATTTATGTCCCTCACTTTTGATGCATCTTGATTTAAGAGGCGATGGGGATGGAACCCAAACTAAAGGCCTCTCTACCCCTTCTTTATCGTCAATCTCGAGGCCTACGCCATGTCATCAGGTCTCATTACTTTTTCTAGTCCATTTTGAAATCACTATATGTCCTTTAATGCACTTAAGTAGTATCTTGTTAGTGTTAACGTCCCCTCACTGAGAAGTACTTAGGACAACTGCTTAAAGAATTCTCAAATTTATTTACAATATCACCTCTGTCTCTGCACTCGCCATTGGAAAAGAATGGAAAGGCTCTTGCTTGCAGGAACACTGTGCTGATTGTACGGCTGGTTGATTTGCCTTGCATTTCTTTCTCTGCCTTTAACTAATGTTTCGCTTCACTCTGTTGGTTTTATACAATTTTCTCTCACCTCCTGTTAGTTCAAAGCGACTACACTAATGATGGGAAAACGAAGACTCAATGAAAACACACCTCTGGGATCGTTGGCAGCCTTTCCTACCTCGAAATCGTTGTTGTGACAGTGAAGTGATACTGAAAGCTCGGTTTGAAATGCAAAGCACACTCACAATGTCTTTTGAGAAGGAATACAAAATTACTTTTGTTGAGCTGTGGTTTCCAGTGAAACGCCATGCTCTGACGCTACACACAAGTGCTAGCATATTTTACAGCGACTCCGAAATGTTGTTAGAATAAATGAAAAAACATGCACACAGTTTGAAGAGCTAAAATAAATTGAGTTTTATTTCAGGACATGCGTGTTCAATCCCCCTCTCACTTGTTGCGGCCTCTGTATGATGCCAGAAGCCGCGGCTGCTGCTATTCAAGTGAGGTTTCTTTTATAATATTTTACCATTGAGATGGGTTGTAAGTGAACACACGCGATGGGGAAACAGCCACCTTCCGACTGCCAACGGCTTCAATTCCCTTTGTTCCACTTCACATTCTTACACGAAGGCAAAACAACTTTTAGTATTTATGTCCCCTTGACACACGACGACTTTATTCCACTGCATTCCCTTTGAGTCGGATCATAGAGATAAGATCTTGGTAGCCGTAAAAGCACACTTTCTTATTTTTATGTGGACTTTTTAAACACTCAATGCTTTACCTTGAACACTTTGGTCGTTTTTGTAGTTGTCAGTGGGTAGGACAAATCACGGTGGTAAAATAATCGTAGGAGTCTGCATTGAGATGACATTCTCTGTCAATGATAAATTGGAAGCATCTTTGCACTGTCCTCGGCCGTAGCGGACATCGGTCCGAGAGAGGCATTGAGAAAGCGGTGCGCATCGGTGCTATCGCCAACTCTTGTAGTGTCCTAAAAGGCAACTTAAGGGGAAGAAGGGGTTGCACTCAGTGCTAAAAAGTCCTCGTTTTTTCTCTGACTGAGACTCCACGCCACTCAATGCTGAGGTCGGCGCTTAATAAAAGTTCATTTTATGGCCTTGACCGATGCTCTTGTGACTATCTTGGCCATCATTGATAAAATGGATTGTAGGTCAGTTATGATAATGAAATATGCAAATGATTAGACGATTTCCTAGTAGTTAGATAATAAAAAGAATTGGTTTGGCAAATAGTGTTGGTTTTGAGACACTTGTGGGGTCCATGACAAGTTTGGTGAGGTGCCAAATTGTTGAACAGGTTGGTGTAGACTGAACTCACTTGATGAGGGACAGAGAGGTGGAAAAACAACTGCCAGTAAGTGCTGACTAGACGGGATGCTGGTGTTTATGAAAATAAAATTTGAGGTCTCTCTGTGCTTCCTTAGTTTGCAGTGTTGGACTGGTTTGTTTTTCTGATTTTGTAGTAGAGTGGAAAGGAGTTGAATGAAGAAGATGCCTTTACACCCACGCTAATTGTGTTGCCATAGTGTTTACAAAATCTTCACAGTAGTCATCACGACAGTAGACAGAACTTTTTTAAACCTTCATGCTCATACTTAAGTCCACCGTAAGCATGTTTTAAGACTTCCTACGCAAACTGCCACTAACAGCTCGATTTTTAAGATGGCATATTTTCGAGGCTCTGCAACTATATAATGATTATGATTGTACTGTACCACTTTGTAACAATTCAATTGTCTTTCTAACTCTTGTTTTCGTCAATCGGATTCGTTGACACTTCAACATCGTGCATTAACTGGGCGGCGCCCACCGTACTACTCCTGCGCCTGCAGCTCAAGTCCCTCCTTATGCCATCAGTGTGTATTCGTTGTGTTGTGCCATTGTTTGGTCTTACGAAGTCGGAGGACCTCTAAACTGCAGAGGTGCTTTAGCGGTCGTGTCTTGGCAATTTTCTGGTGGGTGGAAAATGACCGCATTGTTCAAATGACTAAACTTTTAACGCATGACTATGCTTTCCTTTCCGCCTCAGTACCATGACAGGCTAAAGATTGATGTTATAACCGTTTGAAGCAGCAAGAGACACTTTTTTCAGCCTCGAAGATCCGCATAAGTGAAGAGCTGTAACATTTGATTTACAGTGGGAGGTGAAATTTGGCTGTACCTTTTGAACTATGCAAAATAGCCACTGTTGAAGATATGAAGAGAAAGGTAGTGAGGATTTCTACGTCTCCTCCTAGTTGGCCCCAAAACTCTCGCTTTGACTGCCACATCTCTCACCCTATTTTTTTCCACTAAAGCTTCACTTGGTGGTTACAAAAAGGAGGACAAACTCAGTCAGCATCCTTTTTTAACATAGAAAAGGCAGAAGTAAAAACCACGGGCAAGCAAAATAAAACACCATCTTGCATAACTGGTGTTAGAGTTCCGGTGTACTTTGATCTCAACCTACCTTAACATAAAACGAATCTAGTATAACTTTTACAATCACTAAACACTTTTTTAAGTAGTACTAGTACTTTCGTCTGCTTTGAGGTGAAAGAATTTGCTTTTCGGAGCTGGCAGCACTAATCACATAGGCGGTGACAACGCGAATTAATGTGCTGCTCACTTCGTTTAACTCGTAGTCTTGGCATTTTCTACAACGAGTCCATCTTTCGAGGCACTGGTACAAATGGTACTGTCCACCTTTGAATTACCCTCAAATGGCGGCATCATTGCCCACCTGTGACGTGAGTACTTGAAGATTGAAGTGGATGCAGGCAACCACAAGAGTTGCCATTTAGATGATTGCATCACGGAAGTCATGCATTTCGTCAAGGACCCAGTCAGTGTGTGCTACGCTTGTCTGATCCAAATTACTCGCAATCATGTGATCAGTGATACCGTTTGATAGTCAGTGGTTATCCTCGTCCCCCAAACGCAATCATGAGGGCCTACTTCAAGTGCTGTTCTGCAACAAAATGACTCAAATGCTCTGCATTCCAAGAAAACCAATCCAAAGCCGGAATTGGATCCTACTTTTATTTGCTCAGTCTGCTCCATCTTTCCCTCTTATTTCTTCTTTGTTTTTCAGTCAAATGATGGTCTAATTACAATAAACAGGGCCGAGTTCTTAAACACTCAGAGTAGCTACCTTCTTTCTGTCATTATTCGCCAGTGTCAATGTCGTTGTCTTTGCGTAAGACTGAATGGACGCGTTGCAAATAGCAAGCTCTTATTTTCATGCAGTCATCACACCAGCGAAGAATTCTTTCCCTCCCCCCTCCTCTCTTTGCACATACCAGTTCGGTGTAGCAATAAAACGGTTTCTGAACAGTGACTTATAAGCCCTTTCACATGATTTCGCATGCATATCCTTTTCTTCTTTAGGTTAAGAACGGTAAAAGCATTTCTACTGTCGCTAAGAGGAGATAGAAGGGCTCCTTCTCCCCGAGAAGATGAATTCTATCAACTCACGGCTTATGATTTGAAAACGTGAAGGAAACGGGAATTGAGGTTCACGAACGAAGTATTTCATGGAGCAAGTCAGAGTACAATTGTCTCGTTTGCATCTCCATTTGGGACAGGCCTCGAACTCAGCAGCGTTAACAACGAGGACACAAGATGTCATTTTTGTCCCAACTTAGTCATCCTTAAGACAGCAATATTTGTAACCTGAGAGAAGAAGTGTTGTTAATCATGCACATTTCATTTTGCCGGAATGGAAAGAGGTTTAAGTAAGAGATAAAGTAGGAGAATTGGCCGGGGAGAAATGGAAGATGAAAGAGGTGTAGAAGCACTTTCGCTTCTGTCTTAAACTCTCCTTTAAGGCGGCACCATTTTGCTAACAAATCTCTGAACTTGAAAGTGAAGAGTTGTAATGCTTCACATGCATTTAATACGGGATAGGTGAGATGATTCTGCCTCGAGTGATGACAAGTGGAAGAGAGTAACTGTCTGACAGTGGCAAAGTCCGAGTCAAAGGCTTCCCAAGAATTTCGAAAGGAAGACACCACATTCTGAGCCTTCCAACTATTGAATGTAAGCGATCACTTTAAGAGGTAGCACACGATGGATCAAATTTATGTGGTGGCTCTCTTTTTCCATTGTCAGTGCATGTGGCGAAAATGTTAAGCTTCGGTGGTTGCACGACTCCGATGTTAGTTGAAGTGCGCGTCAAAGCGAACCACAGAAATTTAGCACCGAGTCACAAATGTACTGGGATCAGCGTCCTTCTGCTGCGGTTCACTTCATGACCTTTAAACCAAGTCCAGTTGACAATAAACTAATTTAAACCTCACATCGGATAATAAGACGCTTTTGCATGACGAACTGAGGAGGCAGTCAATGGCACCGACTCGATTCTACAACTTCCATTCTGCATAGTTATTCAAACCTAAGCTCTAACTACACTTTGAAAGTTATACTGCGAGTGTGATTTGCCAACTCAACAGCAGATCGCCATCTCAACAAATGAACTGGTGTCATGGTCAAGACAGCAACGCCTCCGATGGTGGTGGGGCTTCTTTTCTGACGAAATCTCAAGGACTTCCATAAGGGCTCTGATGTAGGTAGAGTTAAACCTCGACCGTTCGGGTTCTTGTCCACTTAAATGTTAACAAGTTGGTGGTAAACAAAGCCAAAGGAGGAATTAAAAAACAGGAGCTGATTGGATTCCATGTTTTTATTGTTTCAAAACAACGTGCTTTAAAATGTTTAGTGCTAAAATACGATAAAAGTGAGAGGACAAAATCGTGATTGGTGGCCATCCAGTAAAAGGCAAATCGTTTGACATATACGTGAAAAGGCAAAAGATGTGGACGTTTTAGACAGTCCGCACTTTTGTTAACAAAGGCAATTCTTAGATGTTCTTTTTTTTTCTTTACCGCGTCACGCACCGATTAACACTGACACAGCAAATAAATTTCCCTGAAGGGATCGTCAACGCAGTTACTGTTTTCCATCCATGTTTCGTGAATATTCTAAACAAATTATGCTGGTGTACGAAGAACATTAAAAGACACCAGCACTTTGGCCAAAGTGATGCTCCAAGTAGCAGGGAAGAGTGAGGCAAATAAGGGCCTTTAATGCCCTCAAAACACTGAACACTGTTGTGGCAAGATGGAAGAAGGAAAAGGGGAGAAAAAATTGCTTTAATAACTACAAATTTTGAGTAGAGGTAGGTAGCAAGTAAAGTGATGAAGTTGTTCCTAGAGTGGGAGGAAAACTCAAACAATGCCATAAACAAAGTTCAACATTTGATTTGGCCAAGCAGAGAAGGGACTGGGTTCGCCGATAAAGCAAGTGGTCGGGTTGGAGTGCGATGCCACAACACCGAAATGTCTAAGCCTCCTGCTGATGGAACCAAGAGACACAAGATTTTAAGCCCTACGAAGCATTGCGATAAAATTTTGCGTTACTTTGGATTGCTTGAGCAGCACATGACCGTCATTGCAAGAGATCTCAAGACGTACCTCGAATTGGGATGGAGCGTTCAGTTCTTAATCGTGCTATCCCCTTGATTCCAGACAACATCAAATGTCCCTCGAACGAGGAAAATCCACAAAATGGATCTGTTTGCGATTGTCATTTGGTCAAGACGTTTGACCTAGGAAGACATGTAACTCAGTGAAGTAGGTGATTACATGAAGCTTTGTTGCCACTTCTGTCATACCAAGCAATTCCAGATCCCTCAGAATCCCTAAAGACACCAAATATACCAGAAGGCAGACATGAACGCTCTACAGCCAAGTCAATATCAAAAATCATTTTTAATTTTGTAACATAAAAACTACTACATCCTTCACTTCTTAAGACAAGTCTGCTTTAGAAAGGTGATTTACTAGTCCTGCCAGGCGACAGCATTAGAGTTGTCAATTGCCTCAAGGTTGGCCGTAACTCACAAGTCGCCACATTTTGAGCGCCTTTGTCTCCTTCAAGTCACCGTACACTGCACAAGCTGTTTGTAATATGCCATATGAGAAGTTACTACCTTAAAGAATAAATACAATAACAAGTTAATTAAATAAGGAAAGAAATGGGGAATCTTTGTAGACACATTTACTTTCTCCGTAAAAGTGTGGAGGGCAGACAGTCCACAACCTCCAAAGGACAAAAGTGTGTTACAAAAGAAGACAGTTATAAGCCCATTTTTTCTTATCAACACCTTATTTTGTGTCGGTTGAAGTGGGATAGTTGAATTTGATTTGCTAAACTTAAAAGTCTCTGTTTAAAACAATGCACAGACATGATGCAACAGCTCGAGACTTGCC
>UYWX01000235.1:0-23742 GCA_900622495.1 Hydatigera taeniaeformis
CCCTCAACGAGGATAGTGGTAGGAAGGACTGCTACATTTAAGGCGTACCTTCAACTAGCCCTGTCACGACTGTAATTTTGCAGTCCCTTCTTTGTCTTTCAATGTCGCACGGCGGCATGATAATGTCGCCAAGTGCTGAAGTCAGTCCCAACTTCTGCAAAGAACAAGTTTCGTGTGACTTGTTGAAAGCGGTTGGGATCTGGATGGCGCTTTACTGGCGCATTTGCGCAACTATTTGTCCTCCAATAGTAGTTTGCATTCAATTGAACCGATTTGCTCAGTAACGAAGCAATTTGTAAATCTACCACCGCCTTGCGAATGGCACAGCAGGCACGGCCTTGCCTGTTTGTCAGTTAAATGGGCGCAAGTACATCAACATCATAGTTATGTCCATCATGATGAGTATGAGGCGAAGGCGGTCAGTCGGATGCCACGTTTAATGAAGTGTGATGTTGTGCGAGGATGGACGAACGCTTTATCCAATTAATAATCTAGAAGGGACAGCATTCGCACCCAACTCACATTAATGGATCACACTTTGATTTCATTTTACATGAACGCATTACATCTAGCCCATCCATCTGATAAAGCCAAACATTTTCTGCCACGTGTTCGATTTGATCAGCGTTCTATATCTCATTCCACGCGCTTTGATCTCCGCTTTCCTCTTTTGAAAGCGACTGTTCAACGGAGCATATAATCTGTAGCGGCTACCATTTTACTCAAATCATATGTATCTCACTCAAATTTACGCCTTGAAACTATCATCTCCTGTGTTTCAGGAAAATTAAACAGCACCACTTTGGAGCTCACATTGTTTTATACGTTTTTAGGCTTGAGGAAGCGAGGCCTCACGTAAAATAAATACAGCGAATTATTTGGAAAGCGTTTCCTATCTAGGTAGATACAAAAACCTAGTGAACATTTATTGTTTGGCGCAGTTTCTTTATTGAACTGACAATTACACCATTGAGAACCACCAATCGTGTATGATTACGTAAAAGAACAAACAGCACATTTAACGAAATAAATTCCTACTTACGCCTCTACTTCACCGGCTGCTGAGGAGACGAGGTTGTTTGGTGTTTTAACCTCAATGTAAAATGGAGCAAGTAAAATGAGTGAGTAGAGGGGTAACATCTGAGCAGGGTGGATCAGAGGAGAATTTCGAAGGTGAAAATAACATAAATTTTGTGCTGTTTAAATCCCCTCCCTTCACAAATCTACCGTTTAAACCAGCGCTCACCGTTACTAACCTGTGAGGCACGAGGATGGAGGTCAAAGATGCAGGAAATGTGCGTAACGTTGTCCTGCCGCCTACAAATTCACACTCCACATACTGCCTTAATGCAAATCTGTAATCCTCCTGGTTTCAGTGATATGGACATCAGACCGCACTACAGTTTATGCGTTACGAATGCCATTGTCTTTCATTTGTCGTCTATGATTCAGTTCTCAAACTAACTTTCATCCGTCTTAAGTGCCATATTTTTTGCCCTTCGTTGATTTTACTTTTCAGGATGGCCGTCACTCCTTCTATTGCTATCTACAAATAGTGCGATGCTTTAAGGACACATGAGTTGATCCAACCAGCCCTGAGAAATGTGGCGAACGGACGATGTTGTCATATTGATGCTTGTGCCGTGCAGGAATCGCTGAAGCAGATAACTGAGGAGGTGATCTGAGGTCTAAGATGGTCACTTGATGATGGGTTAAATGAATTTGAGTTGTATATAGTAGAAGAAAACAAGTACTTTTCGATTAAAGGTATCATTGCAAATGAAAGACTGAAATAGACTAAGTGACTTTCTGTGGTGAACATTATATTTGTGTTGTTGAGCAGTAGCATCCCTAATAAATGTGCATAAGTTTCCTATTAGTGAGTTGCCTAGGCGATGATGACAGCCAGGCCTTCCTTTTATGGTGTCCAAAAAGGCTGCATTAAATTTTTTGAATCGATAGGGCCATTTGGCACTATTTGGTCATTTTCAAAACCAGAACTGCAGACACTTGTCACTTCTTGAAAACAAATGGCCCAAATACCTTTTAACTGACACTTCTCTTTGTGTCGCCCAGATGTCTACTTCCAGCAAAGTAACGTAAAATCAGAGGGACCCTTGTGCGAGGCTGTTAAATGTGTGGGAAGACGCATTGTGTCATGGGTGTTTTGTTTCATGCCCCTCTAATTAGGAGTTGTACACCTTAAATTGCAGTAACATGTCCTTCCACCATGCTACTGCAGTGGTGTCTCTTCATGTTGCCCTCTTTCTTAGCCTTCTTCTGCCGCCTTAAATATAAATGCTACTCTGCCACATTTAAGTAATGCTTTAGTTTGTAGCACTACAATTTAAACTATCATGCAGAAAGAGGCTTATTTTGCGGTGTGGATAGCAATCTTCATATCTTTAAACATATCAACGAAATCACAGCCTTATACGCAGGTAGAATTTTTAACCAAAGAAGTCGCTTTTATCACATAAAATTTTAGAGGTAAAATTTAAAATGGGTCCAAATCACATATGTGCTGGATTTGATCTAGTAACTGCTTAATGTGTGCGAGATGCAGAAGACCACTACTGGAATCAGTGGATCCCATCAGCGTGTGTCGGTTCATCAAGGGATTAGTAGAGAAGCCAGGGCTAATGCAAGGAGATGCCATCTACCTAGATATTTACAATTAGGGTGTGGATAAAATTAACCATTTTAAAGAGTCAGGCTTAGTCGAATACTGGAAATTTTAGTCTTATTTTTTGTAAAATACTTGCATCAGTAATGTTTTGCTCTCCATGCGGGATGGCAGAGAGGTCGACAGTAATGCTAAGCGCTACAAGCAGCAATGCTCAAAGGAACGATCAAAGTTTGCTTTTTAAATAAAAGGTTTCGCCTTATTTATGAGTGTCCCAAACGTGCAACCAAGATAAGACCTCGCTAGCCGACCGATCTGTCCTGATCAAGTACCAATAAAGGCACTAAACAGAAGAGCTGTCGCCTTCTCTACAAGTAGTTCTGTCAGTCACAAATTCCCTACCATTACACAAAAGTAGAATAAAAAGTTTAAGGTACTTAAAGGTCAAACAATATGCGAGAGCATGCAGGTTCAGTAAGGAGGTACCGATTGTGCGGCAAGTTTCTTGTTGTTCGACCATTCATCCCGGAATAACTGTGCTACGTAATGCCTACTTGAAAATTTCATAAACACTAGCTACTCATTAAATTTGGACCGAATTGCTTCACTAGCCAAAGCCTGCAGGCTGCTCTTCACAAGTGGCCAAATTTCAGTGGACAGTTCGTGCATAGCCGTCGTAACACTTGGGGCTTTTTTTTCCCACGCATCAACACAAATCTCTGTGCTTATTTTTGAAGCACAGCCACACTCAGCTCGATGGTATTTTGCTTAGCAAAAAGGTTCCTTTTGGATCCTATACGCAAATATGTCAGTAGCTGGATGACATTAAGTCCTTGAATGTGTTTCGTCTCATTCCATCCTACCGCTTTTAATTTGTACTTATGAAGTTGCGACCGTTCCTTCTACGGAATGTCAAACTAGATTACTAGCCATTTCACCTTCACAGATGTTTGCAGCTTGAATAGATTACTTTAGTTCAACATTACACTGAGATGAAGGTGACAAGTAAGCACCAAATGATGGTAAGTAAACGAGGTCCGAGTTATTAGACCGACTTAAACCAGTGTGTAAAATATACTACGACTGGAAGTGAGGAAATGGTGCTATTAAGCCATTAAGTTTCGTTTAAATGGAGTCTGTTATCTTCTGTGCAGAAGTAATTACAGATTTTCCTATGGTCTCCAATAAGGTGTTGATTTAAGTTATGGTTGTTTGCAAAGTAATTGTCCCCCTCACCTTTCACTAAGTAGGACTTTCCTTTAAGAGAAGGATTGTGAGATTGTGTAGTAGTCAGTCAGCCGCACTTAAAATATCATGCATAAATAAATATTGCAACTTAAAATCACATGCAAACCAAACTGGATGTAGTTGGGCCTTTCTTTGTCCCGGCATACCCCAATGTCGAGTTAACTGAGGTGACAGTTAATGGGAAAGAAAGTGTAGCTAAGGTCGCACACGATTATGATCTTACAAACTATTACATAAGAAAAGGCAAAGCTGTTTTTCGGATTGCACGTATTTTCCTGTTTAGGAGCTTTTTTCCACAATCCGAAAATGTTTTAGCTAAAGTTCTACCAACGGCTAAAGGCAGTGCCTTTGAAGAGCACTATAGTGCATGTCAGGGAGGTAATTCGTCAGTCAAACGGCATTACCCGTCCTTTAACACTGCAACTGATTCCCCATCCATTATCAGCTTTAATTTATGTTCGAGTGGACACGTTTTAAATTCCTCAAGCTTTGAATCAGCATCCACTAGAGGGCACCTTCTTTAATGCCAGCATATTTGAGAGAACAAAAGAAACTCGGCACTAATAAGGGGCAAGAAACGCTTTCTATGATGGCAGCAGAAGACCTATAAGTGTAAAATGCTTTGAAATGCATTCAAATTCCCTCTTCGTAACCACGGGGATCAGCGAGTTCTCAGTCTAACAGAGAAAAAACTCTTGCAACAACATACACAATTTGAGATTATTGATGACAACAACTAGGATTTTATGACTGCTAAAATCTCAATCAAAATATTGTGGAAAATTGACTTCCCCAAGTCAGTGTGCATTGCACCATACTAATTGTACTGTTGCACACAAATTGCACCCATCACTCATGGCAGACGATTCGTGGTGGACTAGTCGCACTGTATGCACAATAAACGCATTGAGAAGATATACATTTTCCACACATTAACAATCCTCCAGTTGTGTCAATCAAGGCAAAGAAGTTCCACCATGATTCGCATTTTTTCTATTGTTTCAAAATCTTCCTTAAAGGACACTGAAATCATGTGCTAGACAGTAAAAGGCAAAATTTACAAGGAGGAGCAAAACAAACCAATAAGACCTGGTGTGAGTCTGATTGGACCCTCTTGACTGTGGCATGAGTGCGACATAAGTAGGAGGAGGGATCAACGCATTGCATAAAAAGTGTTATGCAAAGACAACCCCTGCTGTAAGGCACAGGGTCTTTAAGACGGAAAAACGCAGTTTATGGACGAAAAAACCTACACCAATGCGGAAACACGCTCAATTCCCCTCTACCGATTCAATTACCTGCGCCAACGCAAACAGTTGTTGGATATTGTAATCATTGTGAGTGAGACATCTCCAATTGTTAAAGCATTGCTATTAGACGAAGGAAAGTCACGAAGTCGCTGCCCATCGCCTTGTCCTATGCACTCGGTTTCCTCTAATTGGCAACAAAATTCTTAGTAATGAAAACAAACGCATTGAATGGAAGAGATTTCCTGCGAAGTAGGTTTCCACTGGCTCTATTCATGCGGCACTGTCTAGCACTGTGAAGACCGCAGTGGATTATGCCTACACAGGCAATGCCAGAGTGAACTCTGACAATGTCACAGGCCTGTATCTACTAGCGCACAATCTGCGGTGTTCCCAGTTGATCACGTGGTGCGTTGATTATATGCGAAGCAGGTTAGCCTAATGAAATACGTGCGTGCGCATTGACGAAGGAAAGTTAGTCACCTTCTGTTGTAGAATAACGCTAGAAAATTTGGAAGAAATTTGGTTTATTGCAAACGCAACTGCAAACAGTGATCTTATAGAGGAGTGTGTACCACTAATCGCGGTCATATTTGAAGGTCTTAGTGACAGTAGAAGGTTCCTTCAATACACGGAAGTCGATGGCCTTACAGCACTCCTGAATGTCTTACGACTCAGTGGTGTCTCCGACGAAATCAAATTACGAGCAATCGCTACTTGGCTTGAGGCATCGCCCCACCTTGCAGACCGACGTGCTCGAGCCAATTCTTTTGGACACGTCTTATCAACTGTGAAGTTGGAAAAGTTACCTGCTTCTATGATTCTTGGAATTACCTCAAAGGAATCAGATATCGTCTTTTCAAAGGAGTGCAGGTAGACCAAGCAAATATTCTCAAATGATTGTGTGTCGCTTCTTATTCTTTTGCTTAATATTTTGGCCACAGAAAAGTATTAATTGACACCTGGAAGGATGCTCGAAGAGTTCACGACAAGCTGTTACACTCCCCCGGCCCTATCGTCAGCTATAACTCGAACAGGTGGGGCTCCCGTGCCTTGTTATCTCGCATTTTTTGTTTAAAGGGCGACTAAATTAAGACACTTATCATACATCTGTTTGTAGTATTATGGAAGACATATTTTTCCATGCATGGGACGAGGAGTCTGCCTATGGCATTTTGGCTTCGCTGCCACAACTTCATGGTGTTGGAAATGCGCGCTATTGTGCACCGTACAGACGAAATTGCTCCGTCGCCGCCTTTAATGGTTTGGGGTTAAAGGCGAAGTTGTTATTTTACAATGCTTTGTTGCTAGCAAAGAAGCCCAACAATCACCTATCTTACTTGTAGACGACGTGTACATAATCGGTGGGAAGGACGATAACGGAAAATCGCTTTCACAGGTGGAAAAGGTGAATCTGCGCAATGGCCAGATCCACAGCACAACACCAATGTCAAGTTCGCGAAGTGGAGCCTCAGCAGTAGCAAGTGATCGCTCTATTCTTGTCTTTGGAGGTTACGACAAAACACGCAATGTCATCCTATCCTCCTGCGAAGAATATGATCCCAATGCTGATAGGTAAGTCAAGTGTTGCAGTTTACAATTCAAGTGACATTTAATTCCACTCTAGGACTGAATTTGGCCTACGACCTACCAATTTGTCATCGTCTTTAGATGGACTTCACTGCCCAGAATGCCTACGGCAAGGTACGCAACTGGAGCCATCTACATTCCCGACGTTGGTGAACTAGTTGTCGGGGGTTATGATGGAATAGGTAAATCAGCTTCGGACCTACATACTGCCGAACTTCTCCTCGACGGGAAGCCAGGCACTGAAGGTGACCGTGTGTGGTGCACGGTCACTCCAATGTTACAACCCCGAAGCTGGCCAACAGGAGTTTATTTTGATGGGAGAGTGCACGTTGCCAGAGGGGGTGATGACAGTGTCGAAGCTCTAACTTTGGCCTCCGGCCAGTGGACCCTCATTTCCAGATCTTTTATGGTCGACTCTTACCCATTTTCAATGGCCATTTTTACTGGGCGACTTTTACTTGCGTGTGAGTAAATTGAGGTTATAATTTGACGTGATGAGTTGCTGCTCCAATGCTTCACTAAGGATATGGGGTTTAAGATCAACTAGGCCTTGCACAAAAACATTTGTCGCATATAGCCACAAATATTGCGTAACTTTTGGACGTTGAATGTGCAGAAGAGGCTCTCTTTTGTCCAAATCTCTTGTCTTTCAGCGGACAACGGAACCATTTACGAGCTAAAAGTTCCTACTGATAACAAAGTAAGGCTGCTGCCATACCTGCACTTGAGTTGAGACTAAGGTTTAACGACAGTGGTTTCTTATGTTTTAGGATTTGGAACTGCCTGAATTTGTTTGGAGCCCGATTTTCAAATTGAACAACGTCAGACACGTGACACTCATTACCAGGAGGCTTAACAAATGTTCTGCTTAAGCCCTACAATTAATGATGCCTCACCACCCTCATTTGTCGGCATCACCATCAAGGACTATTCTCTGATGAGATTTACTCCAAGCGATTTCATTTTGCATCACCCACTTTTTAAGCAAGGAGTGTTAATACGTCTGCTCATGCATACATTTCCTTGTCAGCGAATTTAGCAAATAAACTTTCCGTACGCACAAATAATTTATAAGGGGAAAATGTGGACATAACACAGCTCCAAAGAAGATGCAAATTGCTTTCCTTGTCAGGTCACTCTTGCGTCACCTCTCGTACGAGCACATGCTGGCAACAGAGGGCAGTGAAGTCCGTCGCGAGGTTAGCTTAAATGTGTTTCGCTCCTTCTTAAATCATCAGCCAATAAGCACGATCTGTCCGTAGGATATTCAAAGTAGATGGCTAATGTTGCTGTAACGCGTTTACACTTCTGCTCCACTACGACCCTTTTTCGGTTCAAGATAATGCCGCTATATTGGACTTTTATAGGAGAAAAGGTGAAATAGGGAGAAAGGAGCATACATATTGTTCAAAAATATAGGATTCTTTGACACAACCACAACAAATCACTACCACTGGAGGAGATTCCTCAGTTTCTCACATTGAGGAGAAGCACTTTAATTGATGCGATTTGTCCTTACAAATGCCGTCACAGCTAGTAGAAGGGCACTGAAGTCAAATCCATGAAAGTGGAGGATGGACTTTTGAGCCAAAAATTCAACTTTTCTTTCTTTCTGCTGCTGTTGAGTAAACATTTATTTGTATCAGTGTCTAGCACTTAATTTTAGTTACCTCCACCTTCGCTAAGCCCCTCACTACTTATCCGCTAGACAATGAATTTAGTTAGTCGTCATTAGGAGGTCGCTTAAGAAAGATAGGTGCTAAAATATGGTCGAAAGCACTTTGTAACCGTACATGAGCCACAAATAAAATTCTGGCTGTTGCCACCTCCTAACCGAAATAATAGCGACAGGCGTACTCCTCATTCCTCTACTCGCCTACTTTAGTTTTGACAGTAGTCAACCAGACCACTAAGAGCGGAGTCTGGATAGTATGATTTGTATGCTTAATGTATCTCACTGTTGTTTGTTTAAAATGTACGTTAGCATCATGTTTTTGGGAAATTTCTATGTCAGTGCCCTCTAAAGAATTGGTAATTTAGCTGGGACACTTAGCTAGCTCATGTAGCACCAGACCATTCCTCTCACTTTCTTCAGCTATCCCTTAGACATATGCGACCATCAGTTATTCTTTAACGAGTTCCTTTTTGCTTTGCATTTGATACTTGTTCGGGTTATATCAAGTGGCCTTACAGTTGTTTACTGGAAAGGAGAATGGATGTGAGGTTCCGAGTATTTAATCAGATGTCGTGCATGTGATTTTGGAGCATTCCAACTTGACAGTAAGTGTTTTGAATCACACAAAATTCGTATCATGTAATTTGACAATTCAAGCAAATTATATAGGTCAAACTTGGAGTTTTTTGGTTTAAAATAAAATGTAATGTGATGTAATTTTATTGGGTCAATCTCTACTTGCATGTGAGGCAAAAGCATTTGTAGCTTGTAAGCTGTAACGAGGCCTGCTGCTCTCATCAGTGACAACAGAAAGAAGACGGAGTTTTGCATTAACGCAGTTCATGTAATTTGAACGTACGTGATGCTTGTGTATGTGCGTATAAAAGGCAAAACATGTGTTCCGCAGCATCAAATTCAACGGAATGACACGTCCATTACTGTAGGTGACTCAGCAGTACTGACCCATTGTGACGCGTCGTTATAGTTGGCTTCACTACAAATACCTTCTCCATTAGTATGCGTTTCCTATATTGCTCCGAATCACGTTAAATACTACCCTAGAGCACTAACTCACCGTGGTCATGAGGCCTCAAATTCAGTCGCGCCCTTCGATTCAAAACTGCCGACTTAGATACAAAGCCTAAAACTGTGTCACCATGTCTTCTGCGCTTTCCAAAGTCATGCGTCTGTGCAACTTGATTCCACCATGATAAGTCGTTGAATGTTTAACCATCAGCCCGTGCCGAAGTCTTTATGCAGGTCAGGATCACAAATACCGTGTGCTGATATGTTTATGATGCATTACCATAAACGAGCTGAGAGTCGTGACCACTCACATTTGCCTTATGGTGATGGCGAATTCGCTCTTGACTAAGAGCTGCAACACAGAGGACGATAAGATGCATTCCTCTGTTTGGTGCAAATCAGAATATTGTGCAGTAGTTGCACTAGGTCACTGCTTCACTGGTCTCATGGGTCAATTTGTATTTCAGAGATGTACAAATGCATTTCAATTAATTGCACTCATAACCTTTCTTTTTCTTTTTTTGGAGGCTCACACCTCATTGTTCTACAATAGACGGTAGTGCTTTTTTTTGTGAAAGGCGAGGAGTGTAGTGCACCCATTTAAGTGTTGAAAGCATGCAAATATGTGAATGCGATACTTTACGTGTTAACGGTTCTGTTCAATTTGGTAGTGTCTTTTGTGTAAACTGGTAGTGCATGGATAGGTGGGTGGAAATATGAAGTAGGTAACGTCTCAGGACATCACTCACTAACGCGTATCTGCAGTAGATAAAACGAGTGAAATGTCGGATCGTAAGGGCAAACATGGCCAAGTCATGTGCTGCTGCCTTCATTATAGTGACAGTAAAAGTTCCGCATTTGTCTTTTAACAGGTTTTCTTATTTTATTAAGGGGATTAAAGATAGTGACCCCCTCCCAAATCATTTCCAGTGGAGTCAAGTGGACAATCATTCCATTACGTTGATTTGGGCAGTCATAAAGTTGGGTTGAAATTATGCACGCAATACCGTACTGTTTGCCACTTCAGCGGGATCAAACTTACACGTGGAGAAGAGTGCGATTTATCGGAAGAGAAAGGTTGCTGTCGTTGGGCTGCAGAGCCAAACACAATACAAAGTGAGGATAGTAGTAAAAGGTAATAAAAAGCTAAATAAACACTTTACATCGGTCACATTACCACAATGTCAGCACAGAACTCACCAATCATGACTACAGTGACTACACCAGCACCAAAGGTTGACGCATTCACTAGCTCTGCTAAGAGCAATGGATCCGTCTCAGCATCGGTGACTTTTGGTTTGAGTAAGCCAGCAAGCGAGTCTTCAGGGAGAGTTAAAGCAGTTATAAGTGGTGTAAAAGCATCCCTAGGCTCGAGACCTATCAAACTGACGTCCGTGACTGCAGCCCACAGCTCAACACTGACGCATGATGTTGTCAACCGTGTAACATCTAGCATTTCCACCTCAAATGCTTTAATTCATGAGATCCTATTTACTTGAATTGCGGATGTCCACGGCTGAGGTCTACCAGAGCAATGTGGCATCCACTTCAACTACATCCACAATCAAGGCGAATAAACAGCTTTTGATTAGCATCCTTACATCGCTATCACTTGACTCCTTTGCTGAAGGTATTGCAGGCAATTACAGCACTTTGCCACGGTTCATTCATTCCCCTCAAACTTTCATTCCCTTGTGGTGAGTTTTTAATTGATTGACAAGATGTGACAAGGAAGAGATAAGGATAATGTGGTGTAAGCTTCCTTGCATTAAGGCTTGCCTTCTTAAGCGTTTCACATATGCAATCGCACTGTTGACTTTGCCAAGTACTTATTAACGACTATAATCTCAAATGGCCGATCGTAAGGAATTGCAAATTTTAAATTATACAAACGACTCAAATTTACTCCGTGTAGCATAAATAAGACTTTGTCACCGTTTGTATAATCTTCAAAGAGCAAAACACCTTCAGATGCCTGTGAAAACACAACAAACAGAAAAGATTTTTATTTGCGTTTCGACAGTCGCCAGCTTCCGTTTGTCAGTGTTTATCATAAATGCGCCTTTGTATAATTGTGGGGCTTATGGAGGCCCGGTTGGAGGAGCTGTGCTGAAGAGAGTTCAAGTGCCTGATTTCAAGCAGGAGAAATTCAGTAACTTAAATCTCCCACTTTATGTAGATCGTCGTCGTTCAGAGCTAGAGGCAATTGTCACGACTTGAATAATGTATACTATGGCAGGTCATTACGTAAGCGTTGATGTCAACTTTGAGGGACTCCACTTCAGTGTCTCGAGATTTCTCTACAAGTAGAAGAGGGCATTAAGATGGACTGAATACATGTATTAAGAGGGCGGAGAAAGGATTGAGCCTTGGCTTGACAACACGAATACCAAAGCAACCGCCGGACATCAGTTAATCACATAAACGATGCACTACACCGACATTAATAAGAAGTTGAAAATTGGGCTTATTATAAATAACTGCTAGTACTTTTGATACCATTGGCGATGTCATTACTGTTGTCTGTACTTTGCAGCGCAGTTGAGGAGGAGGAGGAGGGATGCGGTCCAAACAGACAGACATCGTTTATGAAATGGTGAAAAGGTAAAAATTCTTTGACATAAAGTTCCTCCAGTTATTTGTATTGTGGTGAGCCGTAGATCCAGTTGTTTGAGCAGAGGCCATTTTGCCAACTGGACACAAATCTGTCACAGCAAAGTAATTCGCAGTTGGTAAACTTTTCACCAATTTTTAATATAGAAAAATAAAGTAGTCTAAACGACTTATGTTAACTACCAATTGGACGAAAATGTCACATTTGATTGATTTGCCATAAATGGAGGGAGAGAGGGACTTGCAATGTTGAGCAAAGCATTCTCTTCTAAATTCTTTCCTCCCTCTCCTGCAAAGCATTAATGAGTTGCAGGAAAAGCATGTGTATCAAATTCTGATACTTCTAATCTGCACCGCCAAGCACATCATTTCATCAACAGACAAAAAGGCAACAGTGACGGCGGTGTGACCAGTTTAAGTCACCAATACTCCACCGACTGCCTCAGTCGATCATTCATGAGCCGAGTCACGGATACACGCTACTTATAACGAAAAAAGCAACGAACAAAGAAGTGGTTAGAGTTAATACCAGAGTACGGTGAAGGGCAAGCTGGTCAAGAGGTTCTGCACGTCACAAACTCGCCTCACGAATGTGGTGCAGTTGATGAGGGAACGGTTTGACAGTCATGGTAATGGTAGCGCAGCAAGTGATGCGTAAGTCTTGCCAATGAAATGTGTGTCGCTGCAATTGCCGTGGCACACTCTTTGTCTGTGGTGAAAGTTATGGTGCGGCGAAATGCAGAAGAATGGTTGCTGCAACATGAAAGCGGTGGGTGGAGGGGCACTGATTAGTAGTCACGTCGAGGTTATGACACAATCAACCAGACTTTGATGACTAAAAGTTAAATTTAACATTTCAGTAAACTTGTACACGAAATTTTCTGTCTTTAGGAAGTGGGCTGGTTCCACATTCTTACTAACCTTTAAGTGGTACAAGGATTTGTAAAACCTCACGGCAGTGAACTTCCAAGAGCGAGTCTCACACCCCCACAGAAAGCGTTCGACTGAGTAGTCTTACACTTATCTTGATCTCGGAGCAGCAATTTTGATCAAACTATACGACAGTTGGATTTCAGTAATGTATTCATTGCTAATAACCCTCCATGATAGCAGTTATCCTCCTGCTCTCAGTTCTGTGAATGAAATGGCTTTATGAAGAAGGAA
Organism: Hydatigera taeniaeformis; assembly: GCA_900622495.1. Classification (NCBI taxonomy): domain Eukaryota; kingdom Metazoa; phylum Platyhelminthes; class Cestoda; order Cyclophyllidea; family Taeniidae; genus Hydatigera; species Hydatigera taeniaeformis. Next base: position 13,190 of record UYWX01000235.1, read on the forward strand.
GATACGCGGAAAATAGAGTTAATGACTCAGAATTCAACAAGTCGCACTCTTCAAGCTTAAAAAAGACCCAAACTCAATTTTTTACTGTTTAAACTGTTGGTGGAGCACTCTACTGATGAAGGAACATTGGTTCACACATCACACATCGCATCACACGTGCAGTCCCATTTTGGTCTACACTGCTCTGGTGTCATCGAAATACATAAAATAACTGCTCAAAGCTTACGCTTTCATTCTCTGGCAAATGAATTCTAATTGGGTTCACAAGGCGGTGGACGAAGGGGATGGGACTTTAAACTTCTTCATCTTAGGATGCTGCTTTCTTAAATAGTAGCACCGTCCATTTTGTGAGTCGCTTAAGAGCGGCTACATTACTTCAAATGAATTCCTTATAATCAATTGTGACGGACTCCCACTTAATTCTTGTGGCAGAACAAAACCTGTTTGGATGTACGTTTCGTCTTTATCTCATAGTACGGCTGCTCAAATGTTTTATCTTCGCATAAAATAACTAAATCTGTTTGCTACAAAAGTTCTACCCCCAATCTGCTACTTTGGTTTCAATTAGCACTTAAATACGAATATATTTAGCTTATCTCATTGGAGAATCGTTACAAATTTGGCTTCAAAACTATTACCAAAATGAGGACGTCGATGTCTTATAATGCTGCTAGTAGAGGTTAAAGGCTTACCTCCTATGGGGAAGAAAGGGGCGATTTGATGCCGCCTGACCTCCAAACAAGAAACTGCGCCTTTGCTTACTGGTCTCAGTTCACGCATTCCCGTCCATCGGGCTGTGGTCTGCCGTCTCAGGAGTGGATGTTAAAAGGGATTAAACGACTTCGATGCTTGAACTACCGTACAATACAGGTACCCTTGATGGTAAAATAAAAATTTTGTCACCGTTCTCACGTCCCTTAAACTCTGTTTTAGCGCAAATTAACTGAAAATTTCACAAAAGCTAATTTATACGCTGGCATTCTGGAGCCTAAATTTCAACGCGTTCTCTTCATCTCTTATCTTGAGCCGATGTTTCCCCACTCAGATGCACCAAAGGCATTCATCGCTCCAGCACAACATTCCTAGTTCCCACTTTTCACCAGAATCCGCGACATCTTTCTCGACCATTGCAAAGAAAATTGAGGTATTATGGTGCGTGTACCGATGAGCAAGTTTTCATGTAACACTGCTAGAACAACTAAAAATTCAGTTCAGAGCTCACCAACATTCTGCCCACTGGACTGGAACACTGAGAGCCACATTCAGCATCTGTTAGATTAGTTGCCAATTTCTAACAAACGTACATACACGAATGGATAAGGTCAGGAAAAGAGGGTACAGCCATCACACAGAGGCACCCCACGCACTGCGAAATGTTCCACTTTGCCATTTCGTTTATGACATGGCAAGAGCTGACAGCAATGCGTGATGACATCGGCCACTCCAGTGCTCCTGAATCTCAAACGCAAGACAATCAGACCTAAGACAAAATATTCCACAGTGTAATGTTTTCTTTATCCAATCGTCTAAACGATTAAATTATGATGATTTTTAAATTCAAGCTGCATGAGACAAGCTATTTCAAAATTTGTAAGATGCGACAGCAAAAATGTTACAGACACTAAAAGGAGCACAATTACACAATAAGTTTGTAATAATGCGGTATAAATCAACGAAAGCGAATAAGAAATCAGTTTAGTTAAAATCCGCCATCAAAATATCCGAATTTGAACAAATCTTTGTGATAGCGACACGCACCGGCTGCAGTTAACGTTCTCCAACGGCAAAGCAGCCTTGAGAGTGTTTGTCTGCTTTAGCGTAACATCGCAACGCAATTCGTCCACATACGATACTACCTCCGTTCATTCAGTTTATGCCCTCCATCGTGAAATGCAACATTGGCTGCGACCTCGAATGGTTCACTTTGAAAAGCCCATTTTGTCGGAGATGTCCTGCTTGAATATATTTATTAGATGCCACTTATGGCAATCATTAATTTTGCTAAAGACACACTCTCAGGCAAGCCGTTTGTTCCAATTGCGTCCTCCTTACCTCACTTGACTGTTTGTAAGGAGTCAAGCGATCCTCCAGAGTGGGTTTGAAATTGTGGTAGTGTGTTAACAGAGAGGGGCAAGAAAAACGGATTTTCGCTTAGGCATCTAATACCCTTTGGACTCCATAATGCCACAGCGTTGCGTGGTCGATTCCCGAACAACTGCACCATTTGGATGGGCTGACATACTCCTCTTTGGTGAGAATATTCAACACACGTTCAAATTAGGGTTGCTGTTGGAACGTTCTCGAGATGCCGGATTGACATTGAACCCATGGAAATGCTGTCTTCTCCACTTCTCAGTCACATTCGTAGGACATTCTATTATGCTTTGTTTATGTGACCGCCTGGTGTCAGGCGGTGATTTTGAGATTCGTCCTGTGTTTGTACGCGTGAGCTGACCTTCAGGCCAACCCAAGGTCCAACCCCTTCTTCTCCGCTTAGAATGAATGTATTTAGCCCCAAATAACACCTTCTTCAACTTATTGGGAAGTCTCGGGGCACAGCACCATTGGCAGTGTAAAGCGAAGACGACTTTATTCACTTCTTCTGTCCTGGAGTGTGCTGCTTGTGACATGCGTCTAAGGAGTGGAGGTTAAATGGAAAATAGACGTATTTCTTGATTGCCGGTGTTTGACGAATCCCTTATAGCTATGACGAGTTGAAAGTCGGCCTTTTTGCAGCAATCGCTCGTTTTCGGCACTGCTGGGTTATCGCGGCTCATGAGTAACAACTATCTCGACAAGTTAGACGCAGATTTCCTTGCAGACAAAAATTGCAGATGCGACATTAGAATTGAAGTGCACAATACGCAAATATCTCGAGATGCGAGATGTGTTCTATGTAGCCGAGGGTATTCCAATCTGTAGTAGTTATTTTCCTTAACTTTGCTCTATCCGTATTCACCGCTACACTAAGCAACGGGCCTGGTTAGACCGGCGACTGTATCAACTGCTTTATCCGCAACCGTCACCTGATTCGTGTTGAAATGTTATAGAGGCAATTGGATGTCAGAAGGAGCAAACAAGCTCTTACCACTTGCTCCGCTCGGCCTTTGGGGACAGGGACTATGGAAGACGCGTACGCTTCTGCAATGTGGTCTGACAGTCCGAAGTGAAAATACACGATGAATCAATCTTTTTGCGGATTAATGAAGACTGCTTACCAGATAAATTACCATTTTGTGCACACATTTATTACTTATATTGGAGTTCGTGGAAGTCTAAGATTCTTCCAAGATTTGCTCCTGTCAATCTTGCTATATGGTATCATACAAGATCCCATTATTATAGTGCAAACATCATCCAACTCTGAGAAGAGGCGGCTGTACGTGAAATGCTTATGAGCATGGGCTGTGTGGATTAGAATTGGAGGGTTTTTTCCCTTTTTGGATGATCCCAACTGCCACAATAGCATTGTTTACTTCGTGCGATAGGTTAAAGTGTCTAGTGCAGTTCCCGCAGAGCTTTGGTGACTTCAATACGTCCCCATCTGGTGCCAAATTTTCAGCGGATGGTTTAGTTCGATACGCCGAGGCTATTCTGATTTCAGCCCACAAAGGATGAAAAGTTGCATCAACTGTAAAGTATAGACCCATCAGGAGACGACGCATGTAATGTAAAGTTGTTGACTTGAGGTTCAACTTTGAGTTGTGGCATTGCTGTGATTAGGTTTTGGAGCAGTAGCATTGGGCTTGGAAGACAGCGCGGTAGTGAATATACTAGTGCTCCAAGCCAAGCCCTAGGAATCGACTTGGTTTCAACGCTTATCTCTCCCGGGAGAGTAATGATTATGCTGATGGGCATCAATTTGTGTGAGCTTTACATTTTGGCTGTTTTTATTCACCTTGCATTTGGCACTGCGACATGGCATCAAGAAGTCAAACATATTGTAGAACTGTATTTGTAATAAGTAAGTAAAAATGCAAATTTTTTAAATCGATGTGTTAGAATTTGACTTCTTGATAATGATGAGCATACGTCAAACCTCTACTCGTAACTTTAGAATTTAACTGCATTTAAAATGTTGCTGACATGCCTTCGGCTCATGACAGGATCTCTAACACCAAATCCTGCTAACCGACGTTCTAGAAGACATTTTAAACAATTATTTAGCTTATTTTATTACACACTTTTGCACATTCAAAGTATGATTATTTACTAACTTTTGCATGCATTGCAAAATGTGAGGCTGAGGTGGTGAAGAGGAGGGAGGCGAGGATACCATCCCACCCATGTCTACGAATTGTTAGACTTTAAATTTTAATTTTTACACTCTCATAACGGCTTTCGCAGAACTGAATGTTGATATTCGACTTGACTTTGTTAGTCAAAATCAGTATTTGACTGACCATGAGGCAGCAAATCATCACAAGTAGAATAACAAGTGAGGAATGATGAGACGTGTAGAATGTATTTAATGACAGAGTAAAATTTACAGAATCCGATTTTTCCTACCTTCTTCACTACGATTCACGTTCCTTTATGTTCAAAATCGATGGTTGCTCTCGAACAATATCATGTACTTAGGAAACATGTAGGATACGATATCCAACGACTCCGAACTTTTGCGCGAACCTGCCTACTGCAACAAACATGAAATCAGAGGATAGGTCAAATTTACTTTTGGTCTTAGGGATCACATTTTTGGATTTTCACATACAAACCTACAACAGATGCATCGTTACAGAAGTTCAAGGTGGTCCAGCTAACACATAATCACAGAATTCGCATCAACGCTCTCGAAATTTATGAGCTGTTAAATCAGCTACCCTTTCACCTGCCTCCTAGGTGTCGGAAACCACACACTCTGAAGTGGAGCATTTACAAGTTGGCAACTTTCGCGCTACAAGTAGACTTCGTTTTGGCCTTCTGGTTCGGCAGAGTTAAACAAAAGCATATGAGACCCCACGAATTGTGATTTCCATGCATGTCGTGTCCTAAAAAATTGTCTCACGCCTCACCTTTGTGTCATTATGCTTTTTTACATCAACATAGGCGTGGTATATTGGATTGGTGCGTCACAAATTCAGAATCATTTCACTGTTGCCATTTTCTTCGTATTTATCTATTTATTAATTTTATTGCTATATGAAATCTCGAACGCATGGTAGAAAAGGACGCAAAAAGGCGCGAAAAATATAATAATTATATTGATAAGCATTAAGGAATGTCAACGTTGGTAGTAGTTGCTGTCGTAATCTGTCAATGCTATGTGCTCTAAGTAATTTATAACTATCCATTTTTATGTCTGATTTGGCCAAATTGTCACTAAAAATCTTTCTTTACATGCATCGAACTCACGCACACGCTACATTTCGAACTGGCAACCGCATGACATTTATGTGACACCCCTCCATTCACTTCCTACTGAGTTACACCGATCTATCCACCTCTAACAGCTGTGTCCGATGGTGTTCTTTTGTTTTATGTCAACAACTACACAACAGCTATCTTATTAATAAAAATGGCTGCCGGACCATGTAACAATAGAGTGGCTGCGATTTGTGCCCGAATGGACGGTCACTGTGTCGCCCACTCTCCGGAAAAGGGAAGCCTGGATAGCAGCGTTGTCAGTCAATGGCATTCCAATCAAATAGTGACCGCTCCACAGTTTCCTTTAAATGTCATGAAAGGTAGATAAAAAGTAAGCGAAGATGGTATTGCTGAATTGTAAAAACGGCTCTCACCTTTCCGACCAACGTGAACCATTCCGAATGCAACTTCTCTAGTTGCATTCGACGGCTTTGAGAATCGCCACATTATCACCCTCCGCCTTGATTGGCTGCAGTCAAGCAGTAAGGAAAACCTTTCCTGAACAAGCATTCTCTCATTTTGCAGGGATTGACTATAAGAAAAATAACTGTGGCAATTCAAGGGTGCTCATGTCAATGAAAGTTGCACGAATGCTTTTCTTGCCAGCCGCAAAGCTAAGCTATCCGCTTACGAGCTATTACTTTTATGGATATTTTGAGCCGAAATTGTTTCTACAAATTTCACTTTCCTACCACTATCATTAAATATGGTCTAGCGAAACTGGCTCACGACAACAACAAATATGTCGGGTGATTGACTGTAGCTGTCTAATTTGTCACTTCCATCGTTCCCCTTAGTCATCGAATGAAGACACAACTATTGAATTACATGATCTTAGATTAGCAATAAGTTGGCTTCGGTGCTTGAGGTCACCAGATAAGGAAAAGGGGACTGCCAAGCTCTTTCAACTCTGAAAAGAGCCAATTTGTCATCATCAAGGTAAAGTCAATCTACTTACACTGTTACATGCAGCAAATTATTTCAACAGCAACATGTCTGCAGTCGGGATAATTATAGCGATGGTCGTGGGTAATCATGAGTTATGATAGCCTCTTCCGACTCCTCTTTTGTTACCCATTTCTCCTCTTTTTCCCAACTGTGCGTCTGTTTTTATAATTGTCTTACAATCTACATTTGTCTTGGCCTTCATGTAGCTCGTGATTGCGTACTGTCTTGACATTTCATCTCTTGGCTCATCGCATCGGCAAAGGGATTGCGATTAATTGCAGCCACAAATGCAAAGGTCGAAGGCGAATTGCCTCAGTGTAGCAACTTTGCGCCCTTCTGCACTGTTTTCTCTACCCATGGACGTGATTAGACACATAACTCTGTCATTTTTCTTTCTCAAACCATTATTCACTTTCTAAGGAAACGTCACTAAAGCCATTCGGTATAACGACGAGCAATCAAGCAGCCAGCACCATTTCGTTTCCATCACTGAAGAAAGCATGCACCCAGAAGAGCATGCTTTCTCTAATTGCCATATTTTATTTCGAAGGCGCTGTCGCAATCGGGAAAGAAAATAACCTCTAATACAGCCTCACCTTGGCATATAAAAGCTTGCATTTTGAACACAAAACCTAACTTAGTTTTCCACACTGCAACGACTGCATTCATTACGTTGTGTATGTCTTGCAATCCATGTGGCCTTGAATAACCTGTTTCTTGGTAGGTCAAAAAAGAGCTTTATTGTCCAAGTCATTGTTTTATGCACTGGCACGATGCGCTTAAAGGTTTTACTCGCACACACGATTTATCCAGTGTCATGAAAAGGAATCGTTTACTTGGCTTAATGGGCACACATTCCACCTCCTACGGCTTGACGGTTTACAGTATATTATAAATCAGTGAATACAAAGTACTTGCTTGTTAAATTCTACCACCAGGTTGCTTTAATCGTGTCCTGTTCTTTTGCTTGCTTCAATTAGCGAAGACTACTAACTGCGACACAAGCGAGGGGTACGCGGGTGTGTCGTGGGGGGAAAGAGGAGAAGATTGGAGAAGAAGGCGGAGGAGTGAGTGATTCAAGTAATGCTGACAATAATAAGTTGATAAAAAAGGATTTTGTGAGCGGAGTCGAAAAATGGTTTAAAAGTAGGTTTACTTGCAGTCTACGAGTAGCAGTGACGGTGTTGTGAAAAGTGGGGTTGAGTGGCCACGTGTGCGCATAATTGAGGCGTGAGAACAGTGATGTGAATTTGAAGTAAAATGTAAAAATAATGATAGCGCTAGATGGCGAAACGGACAAGGTTGACTTTGACAATATTTTAAAGTAAATTTGGTGATGTTGATGAAGAGTCTGGGGAGTGGGAACTATAAGAGGAAGAGCAGCTTGAAGGCAGGCGATTTGAGAGTGTGAAGTGAACGAAAAGGAGGAGGGAAGCAAGGGGAGCTGTAACGAATAAGCAATGGGTGGTAGGATTAGAATTACACACACACGAAATGCGCCAGTACTTTTGTGTGTATGTCGTCGATGTTACCTCCACTGACATTGATATGTCCCATAATGGATAGCTGACGGCGTCACATGATGGCATTTGACAGCTGCTGAAGTCGTTTGTCGTCAATGTTGGTTGCAAAACCGATGCCAAATGACTCCCATGACGTCGCTCAACATATCGAACATAATCAACATCCGATTCACCCGTTAATCAATTATTTTCAAATCGCAAAATGGCTTCGTCTTACTTCCAAAAACAAGCGTATTAAATTCGATGGGAAGAATGGCGACACTTCATCTCCCTCATTAGTTGCATTCTATAGTTTCTACATTTCATCCTTTTGATCACGTCAACATCTACTATCGAATAAATTCTCCCTACGACCACTGTAGTACACTTGGAGTGAAACTAAAAAATAAGTTGAGTTTCTCATGTAAGCCAGTACTAATCTAAAGCATTGCTATTCAAAAGTTCAGTGGTGAAGGCTAAACGTTAGTCTTGGAGTGAAGAAAAGTATGTTTTCTAAGGGTTGACCTGTTAAGCTTGCAGCACTCACGTACGCCGATGTTCGCTTTACAATGTATTGAGAGACTAGCATTGTGTCCAGCAAAGCCTCCAAGCGACAAACACTTTTCTTGGCACCAATTATAAGGTTTCATGCCTAATTTTGGTACCGCATTACAGTGACAAATAAGTGGTGTGAAGCATTTCAGGCCCCATAAGTGTTTCGGCTATCAAGACTGTTGCCTTCTCATTTCCTGCTCTCGGAATAGGCGCACTCATCGCTGCACACCGACGAATAAAGGCGGACAGATCACTGAGTGAAGACATCCCCAAACAGCTCCTTCAATACCATGAACGCATTCTGGCTTTCGGAAATGAATGATGACCATCCTTAACGAAATTACAGCGGAAAATAGGGGGAGGCAATGACAGGGGACGAGATGGAGGAGGGCGAACATTGAAGGAAAAGAGGTATTTAAAATCGAAGAGTGGCATCCTCTCAGCTTTGCTGACTGCACTACGGGATGCCTGGGAGCGAAATTGGGAGATTTATGTCTATGTAACAAGATTAAACGATAAGATAGTTTGAGGATAAGAATGGATTGCTTGTTATTGCAAGCATCAGGCCTTCTGTTTACGGCACATGTTCTCATTGGCCATCAGCGGAGTTTTCTTGATGCGCACACCTTTAGTATAAACAATGATGCAAATACGACGATGATGAGGTGTGCAGGATTGTAGGGAGGCATTGAGTGAACCCGTTGATAAATGTATTTGAATGGAAGTGAATGCAACATGGGAGTAACGCCTGCCGCGAATGTGGTGAGATGTGTGCACTCACAAAGAACCTCATCCGAGTTGGGTGAAGACACAACCTTTGAGACATGAAGGAAGAGCAATTTACTTCAACCTCTACTACCCAAACTGTGACAACACTTACACCTATCAGAGATGTTATCGCTACCCTAAAATGGTTTGCAGCGTTAGGACTAGGTTGTGGACCTTGAGTTTCATCACTTGCTATTACGCGTGGCCGTGTATGGTCCGAAGGACAAATCTGTTGAGCGCAAAGATGCGTAAATAAGCTACTAGGCGCGTGCGGGAATGCAACAAAAAACAGCATCATCTTAAATACCTGCACTTATAAAAGGGCGTACATTTTATGTGATTGGGAGGAAAGAGAAGACACCTAGTGTGCTAATAGAGAACCATTTGAAACAGTGTCAAGATTCTAAGCATGATCACCCACTTGCACGTTTGTCGCGATAGCACAACCATGCGCATCTTTAACAATCTCTTATGTAAGCGCTCTTCCTACTTGTCGCATGCCTACTCTTGCGTACATAGTCAATGCAACACTTTAGGCTGAACAAAGTTGAGCTAGCGAGAGTCAGTAAGGTTAGTAATAAACATTGATGAGGAGGAATAATTAAATTCTCACCTTAACAGTATGACTGCTATTTAACAGAAAATTATTCAATATGCATTGCATAATTCGTACCACCCATGTAATGCTACTAACATAAAAATTGTAAAGGAGATCAGCACAGAAAAATACGTTTTCCGTTATTCATTTGGATTGATGACAACCTTCGTCAAGACTTAGCGAATGATTTAAGGAGTCGTATTTGGGAGGAACTCACTTTGCATCCACCACTACGCCAGGCATCCTCACCCGGCACAATGTAAAGGCACGAAGGCATGAAGGCTGACACATAGGCAGTCGTGTTAATCTGATCCCTGAAAGGATATGGCACAGGTGGTGCAGTCGCCTCGTCGTAGTGGTCCAATTCGTGTACTGTGAGCTGGCGATAGCCGATGTAGAGAAGATGCAACTCCTCCGCTCGCATTTTCACACCTTTTGTGCGCACTGCCGCCTCCTCCTTGAGCCTACTCAAGACGTGAGAGTGGATGTGCAGCGCGTAGATGTGCTGCCACTCGGCGGCGTTGGACACATTCCCTAGTGGACATGGTGCAGTGCATTATGGCATGCTATGATGGTCAGCGGAGTGAGGAGGGTGGGAACTCACTGCACACCGAGGTAGAGGAGGGAAGCATGGCCCAGTAGAAGGCGCCATACTCATCCACCACTTGCAGACTCGGCGGAATTGCGAATCTGAGTGGGAGGAGGCAGTAGTGTTAGGCAGTAGCGATGTGTGAATGAGGCGTGTTAGTGGTGGTGGTGGTGGTGGTGGTGGTAGTGGTGTGGACGAAGTGACGCACCTTGCGACCACCAAGTAT